>PVLC010014890.1:0-38383 GCA_004027655.1 Graphiurus murinus
AAAACACAGCAGAGAGTTGTCCAGGAGGGTCCTAAATGCTCCTGTTATGAGTTCTTGGGAATTGATTTAAACAAATCTGCATTCTGTGTAGAGCTCAGAAATATAGCAATGTTAACAGATTGAAACGATGAATAAAGATTAAAATGACACTTAATCTAGCACTAAAATCTAAACAGAAACCAGAATGCCTGGAGTGAGTTCAAGTACATCCCCACACCACTCTGATAGGGACAGAGTTACAGGATCACCTTCTTCCTCAGCTTTCCAGATGAATTGCTGGCATGTTATAATGAACAAGTACCTAATAATCTGCAAATGAGGTCTGGGAAATCAATGTTGTTCTTACAGAGCACTCTTTGGATCATGGCTGCTGCCTGGATGGACTTATGGTTTTGAATCACACTTGTCAATATCTCTAACAAATTGTTTCATGTGGATGGAGGAACCATTTCCTATCATCCCACTTGCTTCTCTTACCTCCAGGTAGAAATAACCCTTAATCTAAATCTAAAGAGATGATTGTTAAATTAGAATAGTTGTAATTTTGATTTGTAAGTGACCTTAGAAAAACTAGTGTGGCTAACATCTAAGTTTCAAATGAGGAAACCAAGACCCAGAGTGGTTAATTTATTTGCCCAGAGCCAATCTTGATAATGAATATTTGGTACTTGAGTACAAAGCTCAGTTGGAGGGTTTCCATTGCTATACTAGGCTAACATGTCCATATTTCCAAAGTTCTCCATAAAGGATTATTCCCCAAGTAGTGAAACATCTTGGAGTTTAATTTACTATTTAAACCTGTAGTTCTTTCCCATTGGGTTCCTAAGAGATCATTAGTGAATAAAAATGATTTGTCTAAGGTCAAGTAGCTTCTAAATTATAAAAGCCAGTCATCAATTAAATATGCAATTTTTTAGTCCATTTTGTGCCATTTTCTATCCCAAAGTACTGTGAAATATTCATTGATTTAAAAACTTAAATTTAACATATGGAAGAGGCCTTCTTTGTGTTAGTCAGCTTTGCATTGTGGGTCAAATTACTTGAGGAGGAAAAGTTTAATGGGGCTCATGATTTCCATACTTCCAACACATGAGCTTTTGGGGGGACATTCAGATTCAAACCATAACAGGCCCGGATTCTATAAGTGAAAGTTAGCTATTTTAGAGGGCTTCTTGATCTTTATCCATCATAAAGAAAGTGAAAATTTACTATTTTTGTTATTAAACTATGGGGTCATTACTGTGGTACTTAGCACTACTTACCCTTACTAATGTATGAGACTTTTCACATCATTTTAGATCACCAAGGAAGTCATAGCATATCTTCCAACTAGAACACAAACCCTACCCTTAATGTTTGCCTAGTTTAACTGCAATTGTATTATGGTGAGAAGACCAAACTTTACTCCAAAAGAAAATCAACTTTACCAAAAATTAGGACTTCTCCTAGTAGAATATCAGAAATGAGACTGCTGGACTTGTAAGGTGGTGTGGATTCTAGAAAGCACAGGATGTGGTTAAACTATTTAGCCCTGAAAATGGATAAGAAGTATATTAGGTAAATGGCACCAGGAATGTATGCAGAAATATTAGTGGTAAGAGTGAATCAAGATTGTGATAAGACATGTTGCAGAAATTTATGGAGACACTAACACAGCAGAAAACCCTGGAGAGAGAGAGAGAGAGAGAGAGAGAGAGAGAGAGAGAGAGAGAGAGAGAAGAGAAGAGAAGAGAAGAGAAGAGAAGAGAAGAGAAGAGAAGAGAAGAGAAGAGAAGAAGAAGAAGGAGGAGGAGGAGGAGGAGGAGGAAAAAGAGAAGGAGGAGGAGGAGGAGGAGATGATAAAGGAGGAGGAGGAGGAGATGACAAAGGAACAGGGAACAATTCTGGAGGCATGGGACAGCTACATGGACCTGCTCAGATCCCCTGAGGAAGTAGTCCTGCACACATAGACATTTTCCAAATGTAAAGATTCTTGATATGATTGTTAATAGTAATTTAGAAACATTCTGAATAACTGAATTCAGCACTTCTTTAGTGCCATACTAAAATAACAAACTTGGCCAAATGAATAATCCATATATAATATATATGGATTAAAATCAGACTGGACTGAATAATAAAGAGATAGAAATCATATCCAGCATCTGCATTATCTTCTACTCTGAAAAGTATAAAATACATCTATATCTTTTATCTCATTTGAAGCAGAGAGACAAGCATTCCCTATGGATAGTCCAGAAAGGCTCACATTTTAGAAAACTAGTAGATTTCAAAATAAAAGGAGAATATTTGAGAAATACATAATCAAAATCAGCAAACTGTGCTTTGAATTCACAGCAAAAAATCAGGAGCAAAGGCCAGACTTGAAAAGAAGGAGCGGAGGTGAAGGGGTTACAGCTACAGTTTTTGTGTCTTTCACACTAGGATCATATTGTATTTCTGATAGTTCCTAAATTCCCTTGCCCACAAGTCTTCATCTAAACGTTATTTTGCAGTACCACCTCACATTGGTTTTTTCAGGTTTGATGTGCCTGTAGGTCATGTATTTTGGACTTTGCCAACTCCACACAGCAGCATCTGCCTCTTTAGATACTTGAAAAACCTCCAGCACAAGTAGTTTTATAGCAGATGTTCTTTGCTTCCAAAGACAGCATTCAATTTTGAAAAGTTGCTGAATGATATAAGCAAATAAAAAATCTAAAATTGAATTTGATGGGGAATTGAATGATGTATAAAATAGGTCTAACAGTACTTTAAAAATAAGTCAACAAAAGTAAAAAGATGCCCACTCTGTTCCATGCCATTCTCTTCCTATTTCCTATGATTCAGATCTCAAGGTGGTTTACGAGAGTAGAATTAGAAACAACTTAACTTCCCTGATTCCATGGCACCCAGAAATTACCTTTACCATTCAAGAAATCAGCTCCTCAGTAGAGAGGAGAAGAAACATAGTCAGTGCGTGCCATTATTGACAACAAATCTGCCAGACTCCAAAACTTCCTAAAACATTTGCTTATTCTCATATATTTATCTAACTCCCATCCCTAGTCCCTTTTTTATTCATTTTCATTCTCTTAGTTTGAGAGCAGATAGATTCTTGCTCAGCACTTTCCTTGGGGTGGATTATATGTATGTCGGGTAGTCCTACACTGTGGTCTACTTCAATAGACCATATTAGGTTTACATATTGCTGTAGTTTAGATTCAAAATGTCCCCCAAAGGCCCATGTGTTAAAAGCTTGGTCTCTATCCCATAGCATTAATGATAGGTAGTGGAGCCTTTAAGAGGTGGGAGGTCTTCATGTCACAGGGGCATGCCCTTTAAGGGGTCAGTGGGACTCTAATTCCTCTTTCTCTCTTTTTACCCCCCGGTCATTAGAGGACAGGTTTTGCTATACTGTATACGCCTGCCATGATGTGCTGCCCCCTAATCAGAGGCCTAAAAGCAACATATCTACCTAATCATGAACTAGAACCTCCCAAAATGTAAGGCAAAATAAACATATCCTCTTTATAAGTTGATTAATTCTGGCGTTTGTTATAGTGAGGGAAAGCTGACTAAAACATACCTAAAATGAATGACTCAGAGGAGGAAAGATTTATTTTGGCTCATAGTTTTAGAGAATTCACTGCATGGTCAGCTGGCTTTAAGGCAGAAACATCACAGCATAAAAGCAAGTGGAGGAAAGCTGCTGAGCTCCTGGCAGACAGGGACAGCAATAGAGGAAAAGGGGTTGGAGAGAAGATCCATTTCAGCACACCCTAGCAACTTATTCCTCCAACTAAGTCCCACCTCCCAACGTTCCATTCAGCCATCAATGGATTAATCCCCTGGTGAAGTCAGATCCCTGATGATCCAACCACTTCCCCCAAAGCCCCACCTCTGAATAAATTAGATGTAGGGGAACATTCTTGATTCAAATCATAGTGGGCATACACACACACACACACACACACACACACACACACACACACCTACAACCTTGTACTAACATGGTATTACAATATTAGTAGTAGTTTGGTGTTCCAAAACACTTTCTATGGCATGGGTAAAGTTCATTATTGATATAAACTATTGCTAATCAGTTTTTTAGCAATTGTGGACAAAGTGCATTGAGCTTTTCTTATCAAATAATCAGTTATTTCATTTTCAATAACAGGTAATTTTTCTTCATTTCTTTTTGATATGCTCATATTCTTAGGTCTGTATTTTTGTTTCTTTCTGATGTAAGCCTATTTTCTTCACTTAAGCCTACTCTAAACCATCATTAAATTTATTATTTTATTCTATTTTACTTCCTATTATGTATGTGTTTTATTTATTTGATGTCAGGACCTCTTAGTTAATTCCATGGGCTATAAAACACCAATAGGATCACTCATCCTTATCTACTCATAGGGTCTCCAGTTCATTCTTGAAAAGGCAATATGTTGACATAGGCAGGTAAAGAATAGTCATGGAGAACGAAAGCCTAACTAACCACAGCTCAGATTACTTGGCTTTTCTGAACCTCAGTTTACTCACAGGTCAAGTAGAAATAATTTATGCTGCTGATGACAGGAGATAGTTGTGTGCCTCTTACTGTATATATACAGCAATATGTTAAATTGGAAGTTTTGGCTGAACACTCAGATCACACAGATACCCAAGTGATTTGTGAGATAGATAGGTCCATAGGACTCAAAATGAGACAACTAAATTAATTACATGGCTCATAAGCAATTCAACCACACAGAATAAAATGTTTGAAAGAGGAAATAATTTGAAGGGAAATTTCTTTGGCCAGAGGTGTACTGTGAGGTCCCTTCCCCAAAGTGCTGCTTGCCTTCTTGCTTCTCATTTAGTGAAAGAGATTCCAACAGGAACAATTGGAAATTTGGTATCTGCCCCTGGCCATTGGGGAGATAAAGCAAACTGGCATCTCACTTCCATTGGCAACAATGGTAGAAGTGTCTCCTAGAGGTTCTTGGGACAGAAAACATATGCTTCCCTCAGACTAAACATAGGTCATGTTAACAAGAGAAGCATAATGAGGTTGTGTCAGCTCCATTCTGCTAAATGGAGATAGAGACTGAAAACTCAGCAAATAAAAACTGAAGGTGAATATCCCCGGACAAAATCCTAGAGACTGTAGAAAAAGTAAGAGATAATCCTAGGAAAATGCATTACCTGAATCATGAGAATTGTATGGCTGAGGGGTTCCAAGCTTTAGAAGTGGGAGGAGGGTTCCAAAGGACTCATGAAAGTGTTCCATGAGAAATGGAGTTTTAATATTGGCTAGGCCCGGAGAGCATGAGGGCAACTTGTAACAGAACCATTGATGCAAGAACTTGCCTCTCATCCTCACCTCTTGCTTCAACTCCAAATGGTCTAAAAGTAGCAGATAGCTAGTGCAGAGAGGAGCAAGAAAGAGAAAAGAAGCCAAATGCAACACATTCCCAAGGTGCAGGCCCACTGAGAGGAGAGAAAATAGCTGTAGTTTTTAATGAAGTAGAGAGGTTTCACTATTACATGAGACTGGACATTTAAAGTACCAAATTGTGACAGTATTTTTTTTTAACTTAAAGTAACCAGAATACATTTTATTCCCAAAAATGTATCAGAAAAACTGAATATATTCTAAAGGGAGTGGTGGCAAAATAATTTTAATATTCTATTCCACAAGATGTTTGTGTTCAAACATGTGATACACCACATACACACACACACACACACACACACACACACACACACACACACACACCCCTACCTGTAAAGTGCACATGCACATGTGAGTATACTATACAATAGACATTAAAAAGTTGAAGTGTTTACAAGGCCCACATAATTTAAAAGACGGAGATTTCCAAAGCAAAACCACCTCAGGCATTTTTTTAAGGATCCTAGAAATAACTTCTCCACTTTGAGAACCCTAGTGGATACTGAGTATGGTGAGAGGGAGCCAGGTAAAGGAATTCCATTAGAAAGCTCAGTCTCTATCTCCCTACTTGTAATTCAAGTCTGATAAGATGATCTTCTAGAGGATCACCAGGAAACCTGTGGCCATTTTTCTGGGTCAGGAAACAGAACGGACCAGGCTACCCTCTCAGAATCTATTGGCAAGATGTGATTTTTTTTCCCCATGGAGCAGAAGTGGGTCAGGCAGGAGACAAAGCAAATAGTGAATTCTTTTTCTTATATCATCCATGACAGCCTGTTTGGAAGATAAACACTGAGGCTGAATATGTGCCCTCCATCTATGAAAGACCATAGGAAAAGCCACCTGAGACCATTTAAACTAGGATAGAAAACTGGGCGTGGTGGCGCACACTTGTAATCCCAGCATTTGGGAGGCTGAGACCGGAGGATCTGGGTTCGCGGGCAGCCTCAGCTACCTAGTGAGGTCCTCCACATCTTAGTGAGACTCTGTTTCAAAATAAAGAATAAAAAATAGGGCTGGGAGGGTATAGCTCAGAGGTAGAATGCCCCTGAGTTCAATCTCCAGTACTGCAAAAAACAAACAAAAAACAACAACAACAAGACAAAAAAAAACTAGGAAAGATGCTTGGGATAAGAGTCTTCGGATGAAGGGGCTTAGCAGGAGAATCTTTGAAGAGCCCATGAATGCTATCTATTTCAGGCATATCAACCTGAACTATCTGTTAGATTCCAAGAAAGTATAGTCAAGTTAATAACTAATGAGACTAAGCTATTTCTATCTTCTTATCTTTCTTCCTGCCTCTTGTCCAACACTGACTTGGGGGTTTTGAAATAGCAGCCATCAGGTGAGAAAAGAAGTGAGCAAGGAGAGGGCTGAGGAAGACCTATGCTCTGTGAACTTTTCCTAGATGTAGGCTCCATCCTAAGGAGGGGAGAGGATCTAATGATAGCTGAGGTCAGTTTTGATTATTCCATGCAACTGAGAATAATGACAACTGAATTGAGACTAATTTTGTAACTTGGAGGCCTTTTAGAATGTCTATGATGAGCAGACAAATTATAGAGTCTCCTAGAATTTTCATCCAGGAGCAGAGAATGAGAAATCCTCCACCCAAAATATGTAAAGGGACAGTGGAAAAAGACAGTTGTCTATCAAATGATAATGGTCAAACAGTTCTGGTACATAATAGGTACTCAATAAGGATTTGTTGAATAAATGAAGAGCATGTTAGACCCAGACACAGACAGACAGACAGACACACACACACACACATACACACACACATATACACACAAACACACACACATACATCTCTAACAACTCTGGAATCTACAAAGCCTCCAAAAGTAATACTTCCAAGTAAGTATATCATTAATTATTTTGGCAATAATATCCAATTACCTACAATCTTCATTAGCAAGGTTTGTGGTAGAAAACATTCATTCAGTCACAAATTCATTAATTAATTCAAGTAATAAATGTTGAGTAAACAACAATTTTATTCTAGGTTGCATGCTGGGCACTGGAGATATAGCAATGATGAAGGTCCTGTCTTCTTAGATCTTGCTGTCCAGAAGAGAAGACACCAGCAAACAAGCAGTTGCTTCCAGAAAGTCTAAAATTTTGGCTGGGGGAGAAGAAAGATGACCATAAATCTTCCTGAGTGGGGTTTGCCCTGCACCTGCTAAAATTTGGATAGCCAGAGGCCAGCATGAAGGACAACGGGCTTGGGAAATAGCAATACCAGCAAAGGATAAGAAAGGGCAGAGTCTTGAGCCGGGTGTGGTGGCGCACGCTTGTAATCCCAGCATTCAGGAGGCTGAGACCGGAGGATCCGGGTTTGCGGCCAGCCTCAGCTACCTAGTGAGGCACTCCACAACTTAGTGAGACCCGGTTTCAAAATAAAGAATAAAAAATAGGGCTGGGGGTATAGCTTGGAGGTAGAATGCCCCTGAGTTCAATCCCCAATACCAAAAAAAAAAAAAAAAAAAAAAAAAAAAGGAAAGGGCAAAGCAGGCATTTTTCTCTTTACAAGTCTATGCAGAACTGGTTCTGGGAGTGGAAGCCAAACTGCATTATAAAATCATGGACACCAGACAGATGACAGAATGGGCTAGAATGCATGTATGTTGCCTTCCATTGTCTTGCTTTCATCCATGCAGTCATTCATTCACCAAATATTTACTAAGTGTCCTCTCTGAGCTGGCCCTTAGAGCCAGAGGACAGATCTGGGACCTAGGAAAATTGTTAATTCCTGGTTCACTAGTCCTCATGTACCTTAGTTACCTGCTCCTACCAGGGCTTCTGGTTCCTCTCTTCTCATGCAGAAGGCAGTAGCATAGATAAGCAATTAAGAACAGGGGCTTTGAAATCCATGCTAGCTGGATTTGGTCTGGGTGAATGCAGTAAAGTTATTCAATGTCTCTGACCTTCAGTTTCCTCAGGGGAAAAAATGCATTTTGCCATAGGGCTGCAGGGTGGATTAAATAAAACAATGCATATGTAGGACATGGCACAGTGCCTTGCACATAGGAAATCCTGGGTGAAGGTTAGTTATTTGTCATTATTGTTCTTTCCTTTTCTGCTCTGATTCTTAGGAAATTGGGCACTTTATTCTACTCACCACAAATGTCACGGTGTTTAAAATATTTCAACTTTGTGAAGCTGCTTAATATTGGTATGTGAAATATCTCTTCTTTTTTCCCCCTTCTCCTCTTAATCAGTGATATTGTTAACAACTGAGAAGCCACATAGTGATCATAACTCCAAAAGGAGTGAAATCTCAGGGGCTCATAACCTTTCAGAAAATGAAAAATCTCTTGGGTTGAAATTCCACATGCTGACTCTTACTGCAAAGGTGAGGTTTTTGTATGAAGAACATTTGATAAAATTCTCTTTGACAAATGTCTGAGTCATTGGAGTGTGAAAAAAAGGTGTTTCTCTTCCTTTAAAAGAAATTCTGGGTGCCTTTTTCAATGTATGAATATCTAAATAAGCAGCTTGATTTTCAAATGTCAAACGTGCCACCAAACTTGGTTCTTGGGTAGGACAAATACCTTTGATTTGTTTGAAGAAATTTGATTTGGAAATAGAGTGATTAGTTGTTGAGACTGAGGCTTTGAAGTCACAGAGTATAGATTTCTATTATAGGCCCTTGTGGAGCACCAGACATTTGCATGTAAAATATTTCTAGAACTTTTGCATATGCTTAGATATTAAAATAAGCAAGCCTAATGCATTTATAAGATCTCATCTGTCACACACACAATGCAATTTAAAATGCTACCTGATGAGGAAATACTGTTTTGTTGTTTAACCTTAATCACATAGGAGAATGAACACAGAGTGCCGATGAACTATGATTGTTGAAGTCCTAAACGCAAGTTATATTTAATTCTCTATATTGCACATTTGGGATACTGTTAAATAATAGCTCTTGTGAGATCTCCATTTGAAAGAAACTTAAAAATGTAGAGCTGAAGCAATGAAAGTTAAGAATTATTCAAGCATAAAAATAGAAGTCTAAAAAGGACCTTGAAAGGTTATAACATCTAATTCCTACTTAAAGTTATAATCTTGTAAGATGTTAGAGCCAGGGGGACCCAAAGGAGATCACCTACTCTAAACCCTTCATTTTACAAATACAGAAATTGGGGTCCAAGTTAGAGTTCATCCAAACCTTATTTGTACTTTTATTTCAGACTTTCCAAAAGGAAAATTCTACAACTTCCCCTAGCAACATATTCTAGTGTTTAATCACCAGGGAATTGCAACTACCCTAATTTCTACCAATTAGGTCCATTTTTCTTAATGTGTATGAATTTAAAATAACTACATCATACATCTCTATAAGTGACTGATGCTAGAATGTGGCGGTATAACAACATGTTCGAAATGGGGAATAATTAATCCTGAGATCAGAAAGCTCACAGGGGACTTTACCAGAGTATTCAGTAGATGTCTAGTTATCGTATGATGATGCAGGTTTAGGAGTATTCAGGGTTCATATTCTGAGTCTGAATTCTACCTCTGTCTTTTAATGTACTGAAACTGGGCAAATGACTTACCTTCTACAAATCTCTACACTCTCCAAGTCTCTACACTTCATAGATGAGAGCAATAGATACTAGTAGAAATGTGCTAACAAAGGACAGAAGAGTATCTAGCCTATTTAAACATTCAATCTATGGTGTTTTTATTGTGGTTGGTTTTATTGTTATATACAATATTTTCAGGGTAATAAAAAAGGATAGTGATTGCTTGTTACTATTACTTCAATCATCTCTAGCAAATAAGTTTATTTTAAGCTATAAATATATATACAATAATGCTATAAGTTTGGAGGATTGATATTTGGGCAGGGGTGATTCTCGCTCACTCTCTTTCAGGTAGCATTCACTCATGTTTACTTTAGATCATATGAAGAAAGCCACATGTATGAGGTTTGTGTACAAACTAAAGATCCAGTTATAAGAAATTGCTATTGTTTTAATTTTTCAGAAATGCAGACAATATGTTTTGCTTGGTATCACTGGAGATTCTAATTTATCTAGGTAAAATGAATTTCAAATGATTATTGATAGTGGTATCTCTTATGTAAATCAATTTCAGTTCAGTAGTTAAATGTTAATTTGCACCATAATGAAAAGCAAGTCCTCTAAGTTCTCATTCTCTCATTTAGTACAAATTGATGTCACAACTTGACTGGTAAGGAAAGAAATACCTTTCTCTTATTTCCATTTGTTAGTTTCACACATTTAATTACAGACCTGGGAGCTGTCAATTTTGTTACCTTGATCAACCAAGAGTTACAGACAACTTTGCTATGTTCAGGTCAGTATGTTGTATTAAAGATATGTGGTTTCTTTATGTGTGGATTGACCAGCAAAAGAGATAGGTTTAGTAATAGGGTTGACACACATACTCCAGGGGAACTTGATGGGTCAAGAGGTCACCAAGATCTTGTTTAACTATAGGATGCTATGGAAAGGCTTAGGGATGAGGGAAGCATTTTGATTTTATGTCTCTACATTCAATGACTCCTCCCCCAAACTTACCTCCTCGAGTCACCTTTCCTAGTGATGATGTGAAACTGTGTGCAGATCAAAGTATTCTCTCCTCACATGAAGTGGCCAGTATTTCAGTTCTGCTGCATGTCTTTGAATACCATTTTAAGCATGTCAATACTCTCTGGGAAAGGTATTATGAATTGATGAACTAGGGTAGCATGTAGTTCCATGGTAAAGGACTTGCCTAGCATGTGCCAAGCCCTGGATTCAATACCCAGTATAGCAAAAAAAAAAAAAAAAAAAAAAAAAAAAAAAAAAAAAAAAAAAAAAAAAAAAAAAAAAAAAAAAAAAAAAAAAAAAAAAAAAAAAAAAAAGAGGAATTGATGAACTAGAAGGGATACAGCTACACATCTTACCATGAAGAAAAGGTAAATCAAGAAAAACACTAGAACATCTAGAGACATATGTCTGGGGGTGGGGAGCAGTACTGAGAGTATCTGAATCTTAGAATTTAAAAAATCAGATCATTTCTCTTATAGATGATATAATTGCTTTTCTGTCTAAATGGGAATTAGAGTTTCTGAGTCTGTATGGCAAGGAATCTGACTTCATTGAGGAATTGAAAACTGCATTGAAATTCACTAAATCAGGAAAAAAAAAAAAGTCTAGATACAACAACTCAGGGAAAATGTTAATTCAGCTTGAGAGTTAATAGAATTTCATCAAAAATAAACCAGGAGGAACTCCAGAAAACAGAAAAGGACATATTTGTGAAAGCTCAGGACAGATGGTCTCCTATATAGTAAAGTAAGTTCCCCGACCCAAATGAAATAGCCTTGGACTACAAGAACATGCCGAGGAAAAGAGGACATTTGCATTTAGCCAGGCAGCTCAGGTCTAAACAGGCTGAGACCTAACTTAAAATTCATAATGTAGACTCAAGACAGTTACTTCACAACTGGGCAAACGGGAGCATCTGATGATTTAATAAATGAAGGACACAGGCGAGTGTGCATTCTCAGACTGGCAGGTAGGTAGGAATGAGTGCTCTATTTTCCACGGTAGGAAGCAAGGCCTATGTGCAGATGCAGCTCACAGCTCCCTTCTAACCACTCCACACAGTCTATCCTTCCAGAGATGATCATGTCATGGACAGGTCCAGTTCAAAGATACTTTCCTTGGCCACAGTCCTATGAGTTTCACATAGCTGAAGTAAAGTGATCAAGGATAGAGCCCAAGGAAGAGAAGTTTCTTCAGAAGCATCCCTTCAGAGCAAAGTCTGAAATAAGATTATCTGAGACCTTGTCTCTCAAGTTCTCTGCTTTACCACTGCTGCTTAGAACAGGGTCTAGCACATGATGGATACTCATGAAGTCTGTGTTGAGTGGATGAGTGACTGAATGAACCAGTGAGAGGAGGCTGGAGGGTGCTCTCTCTCTTGGTGTAAATCTTTCTCCTAATATGAAAAAGTAAAGAATCCCTGGGAGGGACAGACGAGGCCAGCTCTGTCCTAGGTACAGGAACAGCATGCTTTTCCTGAGTCAACCTTTCTTAACTACTGGGTCAGTGAGATGCCAAAGGCCAGGCTCCAGTGTAAGTTTATGCTGAAAGGAAGAAAGGAAGATGCTTGGCTTAATATGTCCCAGATCCCAGGCTCTATTGAGATCAGCCAAACCAGGGTATTCCTGGTCCAGGCTGGCTCCCTAGCTCACAGAGGACTGCAATCAGGCAAGGAGCCAGTACATCAGCCGAGGTGCCTAATTGTTTGAACTGTGTTCTCAGGGCAGTATGTGACAGGCTTAGAAGATTCAGATTCTGAGTCATGGTTCCATCCATCGTTTTAAACATAAAATCTATCATTCACCAAAAGCCTGCCAGATTAAAAGATAAGAGTATTGTCTGCTCTCAGTGTGTCCAGTAATAAATATTTTAGAGTGCTTGATATGTTTTAGAAATTTTTTTTCTTTCTTATAAGTCTTTGTAATCAATATGTAGAAGATGGAAGGAAAGGCAGAGAAACAGAGTAAAGGTGGGGAGATGGCTCCACAGTTATCTCTAGGAAAGCATCTTGGGACATGAATCAGAGAGAAAACATACGCTCAAGACAATCCTGGATCATGGCTTCTAGGAGAGTATTTCACTCTTGGGTCCAGTGGGAGGCAGAGGCAAGGTGAGGATGGGGTTGAAAGAGACACTTGCTGCTGGTGGTGAGGAATTCCCTCCAAATGGGCAGTGGGAAAATGCCCTAAAAACTCCTAGTTGTGAAGGGATAGTTAAGCTACTTGTACAAAACACTAGTAGAGATGGGGGTAGGGATGGGCTGGGCTGACCAGCTGTTCATTTTCCTAAATGACAATGCAATTCTGACTCTAGGATTTTAATGGCAGCTTATGTCTGATGCCATAAAGCCTTGTATCCAAACTGTTCCCCTGAGGAAGAAAAATAAATGAGTGCAAAGCCCAGGCTATTGTTTAGAATTAATGTGCTGAATGGTCTTCACTCCCTAAAATCATACCTAAGCTCGTTGAGTTTCAAGGAATATGGTCCTGTCCTATCAAGGAAAATGATCAGTGGTCTCATTTAAGCCCAGTGAATGTCCAGATCAGAATATGAATCTCTCAAATGTTATTTAGTTAATGTATTTTCGCATTCTCTTTTGAAAAATACATATTGGCACAAGCACTTTAGTAACAAATATGACAAATTTATACTCCAGCCGGGGTCAGCAAACCTGTGGGTCAGTAGCCTTTCTCTTTCTTTCTCTCCCTCCCTCCCTTTCTCCTTCCTCTCTCTCTCTCTCTCTCTCTCTCTCTCTCTCTCTCTCTCTCTCTCTCTCTCTCTCTCTCTCTCTCTCTCTCTCTCTCTCTCTCTCTCTCTATTTTTTTACTGGGGATTAAACCCAGAGCTTTGTGTATTATAGGTAAGCTCTCTACCACTGAGCGGCATCCCTCAGCCATGTGGCCTGTTTTTCTATGAGTTAAGAATAGTATTTAAATTTTTAAAGGATTGGATTGTGGGAAATAACAAAGAAGAATATGCAATAGAAATTATTTGTGAGCTATAAACTAAATGTTTACTGGCTGGTCCTTCACAGAAAAAGTTTGCTGACTCTTGCATTAGAACATTGTTTTATTTTCTTACATTTAAAATAATGAACAAGAAAACAAGGAGTAACCAGTATATCAGTTTTAGTTTTCCTGAAATTTTACAAAAATTGAATAATACAACAGAATTTTTCCCCCAGGAAGAAAACTCTATGATTTTTATAAATTGTAAAATGATGTGTTGTCATATAATATCATATTCCTAATATTACATTAAACATTTATTACATTTAAATCATTGGCCAAAATGCAACTGGACCTCATTTTCTTGTATTATAAAATGTCATAAAAATAGTCTCAATTATAATCCAAATATGAAAATGGCTCAAATTGTGGTAATTCTAATGACTATAGTTACAACTTACTATTCCCTTCTCAGACTAATGCTTTTCAAAAAATATCTCATTTACTCTTCAAAACAATCCTATGAGATAGACAGTAAGTTCTTTCCATTTCACAGAGAAAGTGACTGAGGTTCAGAGGGATGAATGTTGTGTCTGAGTCTCAGAGTTAGTAAGTGATGGGACAAGAACTTAAGCTCAGTTCTAACCGACTGCGTGGCCTAAGCTACTACTATACACTGAAGTCTGAATATTCTTCAGTCTCCCTTTAAAGAGAGACAGTATATTTTGTGTTTCTCTCTTTTTGAAAATATTGTATAGTTTGGTGAGTAGGCAGGTGAAACCTCACCACTTCATTCTCAGTCTCCTCCTTAGTGCACGCACACTGAAAAGTGCCCTTTTTGATGGTTCCAGAAATACATAAAAGAAAAACGACTCCTATTCTTTCATTGTGATTTAAAAAAAGAAGCTGAGGTTAGGGTTTCTTATTGTTATTTGGAACTATTTAAAGGGCAAGACTTTGAATAGTGATAATTTTAGTTGAGTGTGTATATTGCTTTCCTTATTTTGATTTTGGCAGTGACACCTTCCAAAAAGTGTAACTAAATAAAGCACAATCCCAGCAGATGCAGGTTGGCTCCTTCTCTTCATTCACAGGAGTCCTCCCTCTCTCCTTTCTCCCTTTTGCCTTTACTTGAGTTCTCCACTCTTACTACTAAATACAGGAGTTAGAAGTGAGTTAAGAAATGTTAGGCTGGAAGAGAGAACTACCAGCTGCATCCTCCTGTTGTAACCTCTAACAGCTCCAGCCCGTCTCCACCCTCTGCTTCCTGCCTGCACCTCCAGTGGCTAATGCATCATTTCTATACAGAGATTGTGCTGTCACCTCAAGACATAACAACTGCCAATTGGACTATCTTCCTCAGAAGTCCAAGTCTTTATCTAGACCATATTGCTGTCCACAACAGCATTATTTTTCTCTTCTTAGCGTTTGATAATAATCTTGATTTCTCCTTGTTCCTTGCCCCTGATCCAATCACCAGGTCATGCTGAACATCGTCACCTACTATTCTCCCATATCTTCCTCGACCTCTCTTTCTGTACTTTTCAGCTCATCACCTGACATCTGGCTTATGTCAGTGGTCTTTTAATTTGTCTTTCTGCCTGGAGGCTCTTGCTATTCCTACCCTATTGCAGCATAATAAAGCTCTCAAAACTCATAGGCTTAAAGAAACAACTACCACATCTTTTTTTCATAATTCTGCACTGTAGGTAGGATTTATTGGCAATGGCTGGTCTCTAGATCACATGTGTTGGGTGGAGAAATCTGCTTGGTGCTATGGGAACAAGCTGGTGCTAACATGTCTGGCACCTCTGCTAGGATGAGGCTGAGCTTGCTTGGGGCTGCCTCTGTTTATCTCTTCTCATGCTTTCATCCTCCTGGGCTTCTGTCTCTCTGGTCTTTCTCTCCAACAGGACAGGAGTCCAGACAGTTTGACATAGTAGTTCAGGATTCCAGGAGGACAAAAAAGGAAAACTACAATTTTGCTTAAGGCCTAGGTACAGAAGTCACATTTTGTGATTTTTGTCTCATCCTCGTCAAAGCAATTCATAAGCCCAAGCTCAAGTTAAGGGGGTTAGAGGAGACTTGGACTCCACTTCCCGATGGAAAAAGCAACAAAATAGTGTCGCCAAAGGATAAGTAGAACAAGAGGGCTTTTTGTGTGATCATCAGAAGAAAAAAATTCATATCATAACATGTATGTTTCTACAGTAATGGATTCAAGTCTACTAAAAAATAGAAGGGTCAGGCCAATAAAAGATGAATTTTCCATCTATGAATATTTTCAAGAATGGACTGGGTACAATAGTGGTAGGATCTAATTCAACTCTAAAGTCTACTTTCCCAACATTGGAGCGAGAAAGAAAATTTAATAAGTCAGAAAAGTATGGGCATAATAATCAATACTTGTGGTTAAATAAATCATTTAAAAATCATTTTAAATTCCAACTTCACACTGGAGACAATAAACTTCTCAAATGGTTTTAGACTTGTCATCACCCAGGAATGTGCCATCTATGGAAACAAACACCAGCATCTCACCTTGTGAGCACAGTTCCTTATCATACCAGAATTCTCACTCCTCTTGTCAGACCATACATTCTGGCTAGTGTCATCTGTCTCCAGGAGTTACTGCTGTGTAACTTCTTCATCTATCAGTACCACTGATTCCTCACTATCCCTTCTCTTCCAAGCGATGAGCTTTGTTGCATCTGTTTCTTTTAAACTCTTCTGGTTATGTGAGCTTGTTTTCCACTCTCTGCTCTCCACTCAGAAAGGCATGCATTCTTAGTTCCCCCTCTTTATTACCCTCACTCTGGCCCCAACATTAGAAGGCAAGTAGCCTAGAGCCTATCCAAAGCTCACCCCCCATACACCCACTTCTTGTCTGACTTCCCCTCCCTCACCTCCCAATAATATTACTCCAACTATTAATCCCTGTCTTCCTGCATCATCCACCTTTCTGTGCGAACCACTTCATTTCCTCCAGCATACAAACATTCATCTTTCACCTATCTGGAGCATAAAATTCCTAATCCCTGAACCCTATTCAACTATGCCCTCATTTTCTTTCCAAACTTCATAGTGAAGTTTCCAAAGTAGCCTCAACTTGCTGGCTTAGCATACTCATCAAAAGCAATAGCAAATATTTGTTGAGAATGTGTGATGAAATTGGCACTGTTACAAGCATTTCCTCACTTGAACTCATCCTTTTCAATAGAAGAAGGAGAGGGGGTGGAGAAGAGGCTGATAACCTGCCCATAGTCAACAGCTAGTGACAGTTTGGTTGCTTTTTAACTCATGCAACCCTGCTCAAGAGCCTCTGACTCATTCATCACTTTATGGACTGAAATGCTGTTCAGTCCACTGCGGTCTGCCTTCTCCTTTGCCATTTCCCTGAAATTGCTCTCCCATAGGTCACCAAGGTCATTCTAGTTGACAAAATCATTTGATACCCATTCTTCCTTCTCTAAGTCTGCTGAAAAATACTCGTGAAGAAGAACAACAGAGAAGGGAACTGGAGAAAAGAAAAAGTAAGGAAAGTAAGAAGAAAGTGTCTTATAAACCCTTGTACAGGGTAGGAAGATAGTATGAACCACTTTGTCCCATGCAGCATGGCAAAGATAATGAAAATGAATCTTTTTTTTTTTTCTTATCCATCTCTGCTTTAGGTATTTTAGACTAAATTTCCACACCTGAAATGTTAATAAATTCAAATCACCAACTCACAAATGAAGGAAAGTCACTTAATTGTAATTGTAAGTGATCCCACAAATCGAAGGCAAGTCACTCAAATGCATTTGCAAGTGACCCCACAAATCCAAAGCTTACCTCATTAGATGCCATGTTTGCTAGGGCTGCTGAATGCTGTTACTAACACCTGTACAAAACACAGGCTTGCAAAGCTCTTTGGCTGTTAGATATACTTTATAAAACTTCGTTTTTAACAATGGGTCAATGGCATTGGCATGTACAATTGTTTAAAAACGTCCCTTTTTTTAAGGTCTAATCCTGTTCAAGTTAGAAAGCAGAAAATAGACATCTTTGTAAAAGCTGTTTGGTGAAAGTACAATGACAATAAAATATTTCAAAAATTATGCCAAAAGGCTAGAAAATGTAAAACATAGGGGAATATTTCATTCTTAGCTATCTGAATATGTTAAACTTCAGGTTCATTTAGAGATCCATAAAATATTGATTATATACTAATTACATCCATGTGGCCACACTATGTGCAGAGCTGTATTTGAAAAGAAATAGGGCCCTGCCCTCTAAAGCTTCAAATGTTGGTTGATTAATAAACGTGCAAATTGGATAAACATTTGTTCATTCATGAGGCAGATTTTGATTGCCCACCATGGGTAGATAAATCACTGACTTTAAGGGCTCCTTCTTCAATGAGCTAATTGCTTAAGGGAAGGGTAGAACAAAAAATGATCAATAATACAAAGTAGAAATAAATTAAGAATTTAGAACAATAAGCACAGAGTAAGTCCAGTCACTATGACCAAAATACCTGACAAACACAGGTTTATTTGGAGCTCACAATTTTGGAGGTCAGTCCATGATTGGCTGGCTCCAAGGCAGAAAAGGTTTGGTGGCAGAGCATGGTAGAAGAAAAGCTGTTTTCACCTCATGACAGTCAAGAAGTAGAGAGACCACACCCCAAGTGATCCACCTTCTCCAGTCATGTCTCACCTCTGACCCTGCACTGGGCACCATGCTTTCAACACATGAGATTTGAGGGCGCATTCTAAACCCTAACTATAATAAGCACTTAACAGATATTTGTTAAATACACAGTAAGAACTAATAGGCTCAGGTTAAGTGCTACAGATATTGGATATTTCATGTAGACAAGTATCTGAAATGGACCTTAAAGAGAGCCAGACTACCAGTGATAGGTACAGAGAAAGACACGCCAATGAAAAGTCACAGAGGCAGGAAGACCCAAAAGATACATAACCAGATGCTTTTATGAGGATCTGAAGGCAGATTAAAAGGCAGATTAACCAAGGAGTTGGCATTTTAATTAACAGGTAATGAGAACCAGTGACATCACTGAAAAGTGGTAAGAGGATATAGGAAATTTGACTTAAGAAGATGACTTGGCAACATAGATAAATGTTAGTTTTCTGTGGGGTGGGATTTAGAGAGTAAAGAGATCATGCTTGCCTCTATATCAACAATCTGCACAGGATCTGACTATCAGTAAATATGATGGATATCTGTCATTTGCTTATAGCATCTGACTTCTGCTTTTGGTAAAACATCCCCGCACAATCTTTTCTGCCCCATGTTCAGCCCAATTCTTGTAGAGCTGATTCTGGCTCCAGGAGAGGACTGTGACCCAGGCATTCCTTTGCCTCGGTGATGGTCTTTTGGGGATAGATAAGGGACCCAGTTTAAACGGACAGAGATCAGGCCTTGAGTGTTTATCAAAATACTTGGGGGAAGTATTCATTTTCCCTCCATTTTGGATTTTGGAACCTTGAGAGGAAAACCTGCTGAACAATGGAGACAATATAATGAGAAAACACATTTCGTGTTTGTGACATAGTATCATCCTTACTTTTTTCTAATTTTCACTTGAAAAGGATCCTGCCTGATAAGATAGAGGTTTTATTTAATGAACACACATAAGAACGAGTGATTGGTTTTAGATGCAGAAACAGAACAGATCTGGTTGGAGAGGAGACCAGTCTTTGGTTGGCCAATCTACCATATTGTTTCCCACCCGCAGATGTCATCAGTTTCATGTGGAATCTTTTTCACTGGTAAACTATGACTTATTTCTCCCAGTATAATGCTATACATTCCTATGGTATCAGTCACATAGAATTACAGTGCTAGGCACATGATAGCAATGCACTAAAGCCTTTGAATGATTTGTCACAGAACCTAGGCTTTAGTGAGAAAACAAGTCACAAAGGATCCTCTTTGTAAGAAAAAGAAAAAGTACTAACTTTGTTATTATTGTTAACAAATCAACTGTTGTTCAGATCAATATTGTTAAATCATCAGTTTAGGCACTGCCTGTGAATATGGAATAGGAAATAAATTTCACCCTTTTCTTCAAGATATCTTGATTGTAAACTATAGTCATAATAACATAATGAGGATAGTTAGGTTAATAAGTTTAAATCTTACTGCATTAAAGTTGCAAAACATAAAAAACATAGTTTCATTGCAAATGAACAGTGACTAATAATGTAAATACCACTCAGCTGACCCAAATAAAATCTTTTGGACTAGTGTTAGAGGAGCAAGAGGACTGATTTTCAATTGTGCTTACCTGAAGCAATGGTTCCATTAATAATGAAACATCCAGTACCCCTCAGAACATTTCAGACATGCCTCATTCTAGGAGGTAACTACAAAATGGCCACAGTCACCAGTGTCCTCAAGAGTATATTACATTGCTGAGGCTTTGACTGTTCTCAAATAAAGTAACTGCTCATCTCTGCCCTACCTATTGTTATATTTGTGAGTTTTATACATCATTCATAAAGCTCCCGGTGTGATTTATTGTGAATCTTTCTGGCACTAGTCACATTCAATCAACATACTGAGAAACAAGTGTTCCAACTACTAAACAAAATTCTTATAAAAAGAGAAATGAATTGAAACATGTTCTGGATTCAGCTTACCTTAATACCGTTAACTGGATTAACTGTCATGGATATGTCTCTTTGTGAATTATTTGATAAATGTGCGACTTTTTTCTTCAGGGTTCTAACTCTAATTAATTCCATATTTACTGAACACCTATACTATGCAAGACATTTAGGTCCTGGGGCAATCCTATGTTTTGTACTATTAGATAACACCCCTCAAATCCACAAGGAAGTAACAAAACTGTAAATGCTGAGGGCATGAAGGAAAAAAAGAGGAGGGAGTAGGCTGTATTACGGTAGCATTAAATAGAGGAAGAAGGAAGTTTTTCATCAGTAGCCTTTTATTATGGGGAAAACACATTATTTTGACTAACCCCCAGTCTAAACCATAGCAACATATAACTAGGGGAATTTAAAAGAAACTGATGAAATAACTGCCATTGGTATAAGTTACATTCTTTTTTGCTATAGAGCTAATACTTATTAATATTGCAATAATTAATAAAGTGCCCTTTGTGAGGTTTCTCTTTTAAATTACCTGGGTATAAAAAGGAATGAGTCCACACATGCAGACACAGTGGCTAAGGAAAGACTTATGGTTTTCATATGTGATTCTAGAATATTTAGGGGCAAAGTCTGATCTGGTTGCTTGCCAATCCTTAAATGTGAGTCTTTGCTGTCTGCCACATCACTTTTTCTGGGACTTTGTGAACTAAGACCTTTTACAAATGTTAAAACCCTAAGATCAACTCACTTTCACTCTGTCTGATGGAAAAAAAAGAAGGAAGAAAGGAAGGAAGGAAGAAAGGAAGGAAGGAAGGAAGGAAGGAAGGAAGGAAGGAAGGGAGGGAGGGAACTATTCTGGAGTATATATAATACCATTTTTTTTAGCAAAATAAATTTATTTAAAAAAGAAAATAAAGCCAGGCGTGGTGGCGCACGCTTGTAATCCCAGCATTCGGGAGGCTGAGACCGGAGGATCCGGGTTCGCGGCCAGCCTCAGCTACATAGTGAGGCACTCCGAAACTTAGTGAGACTCGGTTTCAAAATAAAGAATAAAAAATAGGGCTGGGGGTATAGCTCGGAGGTAGAATGCCCCTGAGTTCAATCCCAAGTATTGCAAAAAAAAAAAAAAAAATAGGAAGAGCTTATATATACATAAATAATAACAATTGGCAATTCAATGCAAACTCCTCACCAATGGAGTTACAGTAGAAGGAAATATCCTCAGATGGACATTGCTGTAGACTTTTGTTCAATTGACACAATCAAAGTTTCATTTTATTGCAATTTTTATGTTGCCTCTTTCTAAAATTATTTCAGGCAAAAGTTAATTCATTATGTGTTTGGGTAACTATACTAAATCCCATTTAAGAAAAAAAAATTATTACAAAGAATTTTCTAAGTAATTTAGTAATGCACATGTATAGGAGAAAAAATTTGGAGAATATGGACATAAATAGAGAATTGTCTGCTATTCCAACGTCCGGATGACCATTACTGACATATTTATGTCTTTTTAATTTTTTGTTACATATAAGACTGTAAAAATTAGAATCACATTATATGCAGAGTTTTATATTCTCTTTTTTCACATAATTCTAGTGTGGACGTTTTTTCATCTTGATATACATTTTTCTATTTTACTTTCAATACCTCCTTAATAGGTCACCATACAACTACAGACCTGTTACTTGACCATTCTTCTATTGTTAGATATTTAGGTTAGTTTTGAAAGTTCTGTTGTTCTATGAGATGTTTCTAAGTATGACTCAAGGCCGGTGGGAGAAAATCATTTATATTCATATTTTTTTTTTGTCTTACCCTTATTTGGGATAGAGCTCTTCCCACAAAGTCTGTTTGCCCTACTCATATCAAGATATTTCAAAGTTCATGGCCACAAGTTATACTGTTTCAATGTGTTAAAGGAAATGACTTTTGTCTGTCTAATGAAATCTTCTTACTCCAGATGCCAACATTAAACATCCCGAAAAGAACAAGAATGGGAGGTTTTATTATTTTGGAAGAATGTCTCATCCTTTTGTTCATCTATTTGTTTTCTTTTTTTTTTTTTTTTTGAGAGAGACATTTTCACTAATTGTAGAAATCTCAGTCAACAGTGTTTTCATTAGTTGCTGTAAAGATGGTGCTCCGATGTTTTCTGGGTTGCAGAATTCCTGAGTGTTAGGCAGCTTTCCATCACTGTGACAAAATATTTGAGATAGCAACTTAAGGGGAAAGGTTTATTTTTACTCTTGGTTTCAGAGGGTTCAGGCTGCATTGCCTATGGGCCCATTGTTGCTCTTCATGGCAGCTGGGAAGCTAAACCAGAGAAAGAAGGGGCCAAGGTCTCAATATATGTTTCAAGGGCATTCTCTCAGTGACTTAACTTATTTCCACCAGGCCCCACCTCCTAAAGGTTCCACCACCTCCCAACAACACCATAGAATGAGGACCACAGCTCCAACACAGGGCCCTTGGGGAAATTCCAGATTCAAACTACAGCAGTGAAGAAAAATTGATGGCAATTCTTTGTCTTTTTCTCAAGTTGCCTTTTAAGACATTCTATTTATTACTTGTTCTCAGAACTTTGATTCTGATGTGCATTAATATAATTTTCTTTATATTCTTTGTTTTTCGTTGATTTTATTTTTTAGTATTTTAAATATTGATCTTCATATTGTGAGATTATATAAAATGTCCTTTTTTGGCTCAGATCTTTAAAATATACTTTTATTGGTGCATTGTAGATTCATATCATAATGTAGATCAGAATGATAGGGACATACATGCACCCAGTACTTGGTGGGCTTCCCTTTCCTTTTATGAATTTGATCATTTAAATGCTAATTCTCCAAATCCACGACAAGTTCAAGCCTCAAAAACTTATACTAGACCAACTGTAATATTCTAGAGAAAGTTTCAATTAATAAACAACTTTTTCCATTAGTATTAATCTTCAGAGTCAAGTAGTATTTAGATACTAATTATTGTCAAATAGGAAAATAACATTATAAAACTAAATTTAAATGCTAAACCTGAACAAATTTTAGCAAATTTCATTTCTTATATGTTTGTAATAATTTCATATGCTTACAATCAGTTCACTAAACCCTATATCATAAATTTTACATGTCACCAATTAATCTTCATGTTTATAACATAACGGCTTTTACAAAATTGACTGTCTTTATTTTTAAGTACTTTGATACTTATATAAAAAAATTCTGCAGTGAACATCTTAGCTTTTTAAATTCTTTTAAATGATTTCTTAAAGTAAAAATTCCCAGAAGTATATTATGGTATTAAAGAATATGGACACTTTTATATATTGCCAAAATACTTTCCAAAGCAATTACATTCCTAACAATAGTATATGAATCCAGAGCTATGCCAATATTGTACCAGCAGGAAGTATTACACTTTTAAGATGTTTTCTAATTTGACAGATGTAAAATGATAATTGCTCATGGTTTTTAATCTACATATATCTATGGGCTTCTCTCTTAAGAACCCTGGAGAACTATGTGCAGAATTTTCTTTGGCCCTCTGTGTGAACTGGTAGTTAGAATAAACAGATACATAAGTAAAATGGGTCACTCATGAGCAATTCCAGTTCATTGAGATATCTCTCTTCTTCTAAATAAAAGATGACCTAGGGAGTTGATACGAGATTGTATCTCCTTATATCTGAGACTGTGCCATCATCACAATGATTTAATCCAACTATTGGAAACTGAAGGTCAGTTTTTCTGGATACTAACAATATTCAACCTAGATTTATTTGAGATTAGGGCTATTACCAACCATGACAGGGAGAAATGTTTGTTACGACACAATTTATTTTTTATATGAGCATCCTTTATACCAAGAGTCATAAAACACTTTGCAGTGATACATAAGCTAATGGTCCTTGTAGAATGCTTATTTTTCAATGTTTATTTAACTTGTGATGAAAAATTGGCTGTTTTATTTTCTGGCAGGTAACAGCTGATTTTCCAACAACTCTGTTAAAGCAAAAATCCCAGAGGTTAAAAAAGACCATAGACCCAGAACATCATGATTTACCCTCTTCTAATGCCTCACACAGAACCAAGGAACACAGTTTTGTGATGAAAACAAAGGAGAGGAAAGGAACTAAAAGAAAAAAAAAAAAATCAATCCTCACCAACAGGGAAAAACTGTCAAGCAAGCAAGACCCCCTCCCTTTGCCTAAAAGAAATGAAAAATATTCTCCTGTCTTTTCCCAGTACATTTGCAACCCCTCTGTGTTTGGCTCAGATGACATTTAAATGATAAAGTAAGACAATTTGAAGTCCACTATATCAGATATAGCAAGCACTCTCCGATGGACTAGAAAAAAGAATCACTGGCTATACCATTGGATGCTTTAGGCCCATGGCATTGTTTTCATAAATTAAATTTATAACACATTAGATTGCTTTCTTTTGCTTTTTCAGGGAAGTCAAAATATCCATACTCCCTATTGAGATGATAGTGACAGTTTTCAGATAGACGTCTTGCCTTTCTCTGTTCGGGTAGTCCCAGTCTTTCACTGAGTACAGAAACACTGAGAAGCTTGCATCCAAGGGAATAAAGTGTAGGGAGAGTTCTAAAACCACATAGAAGTGACTCTGCCATGCAGTGATAAAGCCTTTTATTCCCCAAGGACACAAGTTCAAAATCTGGAATGAGAAGAAAGACTCATTGGGTCATAGAACAAATTACTCAAAATATAAAATGCAGAAAATTCAATTTTTGACTGTTATTCACTGTGGGATTGCTAGGTTTTTTTTTTTTAATTAATATGCAATTAATTTACTCTTCCTTCTTTTTCCTCAATTTAATGCCCTCCATTCCTTTTTGGATAAGGATATGAATCCTAATAATTTTTTCCAATTTATAGAAGTCCTGATTTAAAAAAATAGTGTTTGAAGCTTATATAAACTTAAAGGTGATGCCAAACACCACTTTCAGCAAAACTGATGCCCAAAACAAAGAGGAGCTTTGGAGACCTGAAATAGTGGAAAGAATCCTTCTGCATTAGTAGTGCTTGGATCAAATCTTTGCTCTGAAAATTAGCATTTGCACATCTTAGACAAGTTACTTGTTTTCTTTTTCTCCCAGCTTCTCCTGTGATAAAAGAGAAATAAAAGCTACTTCATAGAGTAATTGTGATTATTAAATAAGATGATAATTTAAAGATTTTTAGAGTGATACAATGGTTGACATACAGCAGGCAATGAATAAATGGCTGCTAACTCTGAAATACTCTTCCTCACAGAATATTTACCGCCAGCTCATCCACAAAGCCCAGTGAACCGGGTAATTAACAATGAAGGATCTGACCTCTTTGTGGGTCATGATCAACATCACCCACAATGGCCAATAGTTACTGAGCTGCTCATGTATCAACCAGATAGAGGTAAAACAGATCTGGAGGAACCAGGGGTTGTGCTTTTAAAATACCTTTCCATATTGATTCATAAGCTGGCTTCCTGAAAGCCTACATAAAAATAAATACATCCTTTGGAATTGCTTCAGTTGTGGATGGCAAAGAATGAGCCAAGGCTTAAATCAGGAGCACTGAAAGATCCTAAGGGGAAAAGTTTGGTGTGCATGTGGTGTTCTGTGAGATGCTCCCATCACTGCCAAAGGGGTCAATCAGAAAGGCATAGGCAGGTATAGCGAAACCATGAGGGAGAGCACAGTGATACAGGCCTGGTAACAGTGTGAGGCTGAAGATCAAGAGGAGGGAGGAGGCAGTCACTGACCACTGGGACACAGAGATAGAAAGAACTGCATGGAGAGGCAGTCTGAAAGGGACTGTGACTTTTGGGAGGGAGACAGAGCCAGCCTGGGGTGATCTTAAAAGGAGGGAGTTGGAGAATGTATACTCCAACCTCATTCTTCTCCCTTTCTCTTCTGCTAGTGTTCTACTGTGATTTGAATAGTTTCCATTCAAAGTTCTGTTATGGCTTAATTCCTTAAAGCAGCAGTGTTGGGACGCAGGGTCTAATGGGAGGTGCTGGAGTCATGCAGTAGAGCCCCATACATAGATCAATGCTGTCTCACAGAAGCCAGTGAGTTCTCATCATCAGGGCTGGAGCTGTTACATGAGAATAGGTTCTTATAAAGTAAGGTAGCTCCTCAGGTTTTGCTTTTTTGCCAGGTGCCCTCCTGCTCTCCTTCCACTTTCCGTCATGAGCTGAAGCCACAGGAGATCCTTACCTGAAGCGGAAATTGGACTTCCAGAACAGTGTGCCAATACAAACCTCCTTGACTAATCGATGTATTCTAACAGCAGAAAATAGGCTAAGCCATGATCACATTGGCAAAACCCAAACAGAGGCCAGACAGAAGAGAGCCCTTGGCTACAGTCCCTAAAGGTCCACCTCTCAGGGCAGAGAGCAAGATGGAGAGGCTCAGAGTCATCCTAGTTAGACAAACGAAGACTCTGTAGTCTACCCATAGACTTAGGCAAGATGAATCCAGGTCCTGTGGAGAGAAAGCCCCTAGGCCCAAACATCTATTAGAGCAGAGAATGAATCTTGTTCACCTTTGTAACTTCAGTGTCCAGCAGTTGCCTAACTCAGAGCAAACACTCAACAAATACCTGGTTCAGGAAAGGCAGCATTGTTTGGCATTCACTTTGGCATTACATTTTTAAAGAACATTTTCAATTTGCTGCTCAACCGATCAAAAGCTTGTCTCTGCAGAGTCATAGAGAAATATGAAAATAGACAAAGTGACAAAAGTTTGGCATGTGAAGTCAAAACTGTCTTATCTCCAATGAGCTGTGCAAGGCGGCTCTGCAGTTGAATGCGTTCTCCAGCAAACTCGGGCTCCTTCACAGTGAGTTAAACTTTAATTCCTCTCTTAATGCCATTGGCTGATATAAATGGAGCCCCCACAATTTACCTAAAGCAGTAGGGCTTTTAGGTTAACGTTTGGAAGAGCAAACTTAAAGAAGAATATGAAATCAAATAATTCTGCAAATTTCAGAGTTAAGCTCCCAGTATTAAAATTTTTAGAACTTTCTATGGTGTTTTTTTCCTATTAACTTCTATGCAGTATTTACATTTTAATATTGTTAAAATAATTGTGCTGGGATTAAACTTTTAAAACTTTGGTGATGATTTTTTTAATAATATCTTTGACTAAATATAACCCTTTAGGAACTGTTTAAGCAGGGCAAGTGATGTTTGACCAAAAGTCACATATTCGGGTGTCTTTTAAGACAGTGTTCTTCAAACAATAAGCAATATACTTTATATAGCAATCTAGCACATACACAGTTATGTACTCAGTCACAATGGGTCACTCTACTGCTGAGCTATATCCCTTCAATGTAAAATATTTTTTCAGTGTGTATATGTCCAAATACTTTTTAATATGCTACCTTAAATAAGCATTCCAATGTGACATTTGCCCTGCTTAAAACATGCTATAATATTTAATCAGTACTATTGAAACACATATATCCACTATTTAATTATCTATCTGAAAGAAATGTTACATCTTTCTATGTGCCATACATGCTGATGAGTTGTGTTCTTTCCTACTGTCTTCCTTTAAGAAAATGCTGTCACTCAATAAATTAATTTCAAGACCCACTAATGGGCATGATCCTACAGTTTTAAAAGGCTTGTTTTGGCTTAGCTCATGTATAAGTGCCAATTGTAGAAAAAAAAAGTCATCTAAAAGGAAAAAAAAAGGACTTAGTGCACTAAAGAAAAAACAAATGAGGACTAAATGCACTAAAGGGAAAAACACCGTGGTAATGATCCAAGGACCCATGTAAATGGCTGGACTCTTTTGATATTAAGAGTTGGTAGAGAGGGTAGAAAACAATCTATTAATTTACTCATGCACATGTTTATAATTCTTTTTTTTTTCCAGTACTGGGAATTGAACTCAGGGGCATTCTACCTCCTAGCTATACCCCCAGTCTTATTTTTTATTCTTTATTTTGAAACAGGGTCTCATTAAGTTGCAGAGTGCCTCACTAGGTAGCTGAGGCTGGCCGCGAACCTGGATCCTCCTGTCTCAGCCTCCCGAATGCTGGGATTACAAGCGTGCACCACCATGCCTGGCTATGTTTATATTTCTTATCCATTCATTTCACAAACTTTGGGTTGCTGCCCTGTGTGGCTTCTTGAAGATACAGAGGTGAAGACACTGAGGTCTCTGTGCTCACAGGAAGTTCACAGTCTGAGCAAGAAAATGGAGATAAAGATGAAGCTCGCTACCTCGCTGATGAAAGCAGGTGCTTGGAGGCATGTGCAGCGTGCTGGAGAAACAGGAGGCCATGTGGTCAATCTGTCAGGGAAAGTCAGATTCACTGCCCAGAGAAGACCATGTAGAGACAGTAGGCACCTTCGAGAACCTGCCCAGTTATGTTTTTTTCAGGGCTGCTTTCAAGTAACCTAGGTCTGAGTCCTTAATCTGCCTTTTAACCACCTGAATAGCCTTGAACACCCTTCTGTGCCTCCATCTTTCCATCTGTAAAATGGAAGGGTAATAATACCCATCTGTGGGGTTTCAGTAAGTATTAAGTAGGATGATGTACACAAGGAGTCTGGCATGACACTGGGCACACAACCATGGCCACTGCTGTTGTAGGATTGCTGTCAATGGCAAAGTCATCATTCTGTTTCCACTCTCAGAGCCGGTGGCAAGAATCCCCTGGCAAATGGGTATCCTAAAATTACTAGACTGGGTCATTCTGAGCAAGCCCTGCAGAGGCCATGCTGAGACAGAAACCTCAGCTTATAGTCTTTTCAGAAGAAAGAAATGGAATGAAGTGTCCAACATGAAGAACCAGTGTTCTACGGGGAGTGTCTAATCCTAAAGTTCTTAACATTGCTATTGAAAGGACTTAATGGTGTATGTTTTAAATATTGTGATGCTTTTGAAGCTTCAGGGCATGGGGTATAATTACATAGAGATGAAATATAAAACAAGGAGTGAGAACTATCAAACTCTAAAGTCTGCCATGGGCAACCACTAGGGGAGAAGCTACTTAAATATAAAACACAGCTTATTAAAGTTGTTCTAAGATCCAAATGATAACTGATCGCTGATCGCTGTGTGTTTTGAATAGTTAGAGGATTCTGTGGAGGATATGAAATAACCAGCAGATACAGAATATCATAAAGAACGATTTTACAGTGAGAATAAAGCAGGGTTAGATTAAATAAGACAATGACCAATCTTGACTCCCAGGAATACAGTTTCTGCCTCCAGCTTTCCTAGGTTGGATCTTTTCATGCTATGAACTTACTGTAATAAATAAGACATTCAAACAAAATTATCACCAATATTACTCCTACTCACTGCGCCCAAAACCTACAGAAGTCTAACCAACCATCATAAAACCTGTCACCATTTCCCTCTTGCCCTTTCGCTCAAACTGCTTAAACAAAATCAGAAATTCTGAGTCTCCCACCTAGTCATTGGACATAAAAAAGAATCCATCCATAATATCAAGCTAAATGTTCCCACTGAGAATGATTTTGGAAGAGAATGTGAAGAAGAAAAGTAAATGCTCTTTAAAAGACATCATTTCTATGTATTAAATCAAATAAATGATAGATAACAGGCTGCTGGTTTGGGTTATAATCTTGTTACTGCTTAGAGCAATTGCTAATGCAAATGAAGAATAATGAAGTCAGGGCCATTTAGCAATTGTCTTTGATGGCGATGCTAACTCCCGGAAACCCACAGTGAGGAGATGCTTCAGTTGCAATAATGTGACTCAGCTCTGCAGCATCTCATTTATTTGCTGAAATCAAAGGCAGCCTTGTTTCTTGACAGGTGAAGCCAGCGGACCAATGATCAAAGGAAAAGAAATAGAAAAGGGGCCTCTTACTGAATCGTGGGCAAAGGACTCAGGGTTTACCCCTGAGGCTTTTTCAAGTCATATGATTTTTAATAAAATGGCCTACCTACTGGTACGTCCTATTTTGTCTAAGGTTTTATGTTTAAAATGCTATGGCACCAAGACAAACAACCCAATTAAAAAATGGGCAAAGGATTAGACATGTCTCCAAAGAAGATACACGAATGATAAATAAGCACATGAAAAAATGCCCAGTGTCACAAGTAATTGGGGAAATGCAAATCACAACCACAATGAAATGCCAATTAGGATGGTTGTTAAAAAATAAACAAAAATGAAAAATAACCAAGTGTTGGCAAGGATGTAAAAAACTGGAACATTCATACATTGTTGGTAGGAATGTAAAATGGTTCAATCACTGTAGAAAGTCAACTGGCTGTTTCTCAATAACTTAAACATAGAACATGCAATTCTACTTCTAGGTTTGCACCCAAAATAATTGAAAACAGGTATTCAAAAAAGAACTTGTACAAAAATGATTATAGCAACACTATTCACAATAGCCAAAAAAAGAGAAAAAACTCAAATGTCCATCAAATGATGAATGATTAAAAAAAAAATGTGGCATAGCCATATCATGGACTATTATTGGGCCATAAAAAGAATGAACTACCGATAGGAACTAACACATGAAGAAAATTTTGAAAGTAGCATATCAAGTGAAAGAAGCCAGAAACAAAAGATCACATTTTGTATGACTCTACTTATGAGAACAATCCAGAATAGGCAAATTCATAGAGACAGAAAGCAGATTAGTAAGTGGTTGTCAAGGCTGAAAGGGAGGGAAAATGGTAAGCAACTCCTTAACGGGCATGACATTTCCTTCTGGGTGATGAAACTTTTCTGAAATCAGATAACAGTGATGGTTACACAATATCATAAGTGTACTAAGTGCCACTGAGTGGTACACTCTGAAATGGTAAATTCTATACTTTAACATATACACTATATGGTTTGGACATGTACTATCCCTCAAGTCTTGTATTGGAAGTGTGGCTCCCAGGGAAGCAAGGTTCAGAGGCGGGGCTTTCAGGAAGTGATTAGACCATGAGGGCTCTGACCTCATTCATGGGTTAACCCTACAAATGGATTAATCCACTGATGGCTGAATGGACTACTAGGAGGTGGGACCTAGTTGGAAGAAGTAAGTCATGGGGGGTTACCCTGGAAGGGTTTATCATCCCCCTAACCTCTCTCTCCCCCACCCCTTCCCACTCTCTCTGTTTTCTGATCCCTTGGGCTGAGCAGTTTCCCTCTGTCACACTGTTCTACCATGATGTTCTGCTCATCTAGGGCCCAAAGCAAAGGAGTAGGCCCACCATTGACAGAATCCTCCGATACAAGGAGCCAAAATAAATCTCCCCTCTTCTAGGTTGTTCTTATAAGTTTTTTGGTCACAGTGACAAAAAGCTAATACACACACACACACACACACACACACACACACACACACACACCATGTCAGTTCCAGAAATTCCATATAGAATTGAAGGAAGTGTTTAAGGTGGCCATCTGTTCACAGGGGGTCTAGAGAGTTGCTGCAAAACTATGTTTGCTAAGCATGATCATGCTTCTTACTTAGATTGGCTAGTTTGATGGAATGGCTGGAAGTGACTGGTAGAGAGTAAGAAAGGAGATATATAAGGAAACCACCCCATATCCCCACCCATGTTAAAACTCTTTGTCAAACTAGCCTATTTTTTAAATGTAAAATAATTATTAGGTGGTGAGGTGTACAAGTATGTCACTGTAAACATGATTTACATTTTGATGTGAGACTATAATGCACCAATAAGAGCATATTAAAAAACTAAAAGCCAGACCAAAAACAAATAATAATTCCTAGGGAATACTATTCCTTGTAATGAATGGACTGAGAATAAAATAGACCTCGTATATTCAGTAGATTTGTGTTTCATAATCCCTATCTACTTAAACGAGCAAAACCTATAATTTCTGCTCCCAATGTCCACTCTTTTCCCTTTTGTGATATGGAGACACTGCTCATTTTTTCTCTACTCCCCCAGCAATTTTTATTGTTCTGTATAACAACAGGGGAACAAGCATTTTTACACACTTGTAATAAGCTACTCCTCTCAGCAGCCCACAGTCAATTTCATCCTATTCCCATATTTCTCTACATATTAAGCAGTGATGCCTTATTATCTAACAACACTATTTTGATTTGCCATCCCATTCTGGTTCTAAGTTTTAAAAAATGGGAATAAAAGGAACCAAGATTCTCAGAACTGAAAGGGTTTAGAGATTATTTCTGTACAACTGAGATGTATCTGAACTTACAGGTATATATATTTACAAACATGCTCAACAGTATAAAAATTTAAGGAAAAATAAAGTACATTTTCCTGAATTATCAGTATCACTTCATGATAAGGGATGTCAAAACATAAATTTCACATTAAAAAAGAAATTATTTGGCAAGATGCAAAATTCATGTAAATTTTTAAGATTACATAATGATTAAAAGAAATTTCTCAGCTGGGCATGGTGGTGTACACATGTAATTCCAGTAATTGGGAGGCTAAGATAGGACGATTGTAGGTTTGAGGACAGTCTCAGCAATGTAGTAAGACTCTCAGCAACTTAGGGAGACCCCATTTCATACCAAAAAATAAAAAGTGCTGAGAGTGTAGCTTGGAGGTAGAATGTCCCTGAGTTCAATCCCTAGTACCAAAAAAAAAAAAAACGAGAGAGAGAGAGAGAAAATAAATTTCTCATTAACCTCCAAATTCTGAAGAAACAAGTTCACTCTCCTCTGCCATTATAGGCATGTAAGAACACTCTGCAAACTTCAGCAGACCATGCACTAGGCACCATTCACGCTGGTAGAAAACTATAGGTTTCCCATTTAATACCACAGAGAAGTCACAATCTTCTTGCAGAATTATATTGTGTGGTGGAGTTAGTTCCTAAAGTATTTTTACACATATTCATTCCATACACATAAATGCCTCTGTGAGGTTGCTATTTTACAGAAGAGTGTAAACAACACTCCTAAAATTTAGGAAATTTTCATCAATAGAGATAATAACAGTCAGACTAAGAATCTAAGGCACCCTAAAAGGCAAAGCAAAATGCTAGGTTAAGGAGAGGGGGAGGGGGTTATTGGTTAAATGCTGGACTTGAATTGTCATGCAACTGTGCTCCACCCCCAGAGAGGAGGCAGAGTTCCCTCCTCCTCCTCCTGCTCCTCTTCTTCTGCTTCTGTTTCTGCTTCTGCTTCTTCTTCTTCTTGTACTAGGGATTGAACCTAGAGGCATTATACCTCTGAGCTACACCCCTTGCCCTTTTTATTTTGAAACAGGTTCTCACTAAGTTTCGGAAGGAGGGCCTCGCTAAGTTGCTGAGGCTGCCTGTGAACCTGTGATCCTCCTGCCTCAGTCTCCCAAGTACTGGGATTACAGGTATGCACCACTATGCCTGGAGTTCTTTTAGAGAGTAACAAATAAAGAGAGCAGTGGGTACAAAAGAAAATGGGGATAAAACTTGCACCTGAGATCAGCAAATCTGCACTGAACAGAAAGATCCTTAGCATCCTACATCCACAGTTATGCCGACAAGCAGCAGATCATGGCATTTTCTTGAGAAATTCAATGTCTCCCTCCAGGAAATTCATATACTAAATTAAGAGTCTTCTGAAAGAGCTGACTCAGCAAGACCAAGCCACAGTGAACACAAAACCCTCCACTCATCACACACATTTTACACAGCTTTTATTCTTTGTTTTATATCTCAATGCAAATCAGCAATAGGATATGAACATAAATTGAGGAAAATTGTCAAAAATAAAGTAAAAAATCAAGATACACAGAAAATAAGGAAATGACAAAAAATAACACGTATGCATAATATGTGCAGGAAGCAGAAAAAAATGTAATGACATGATGTAAGTAGAAAAGATATGCCATCTGTAAAATATAAAGAGGATATGAAAGGAAAACAATCTGATAATGCGAAAGGACTGTTGAAAAATAAAAGTTAATTGATGAATATTAAAGCATAATGATTAGAAGAGATGTTTGAGTAAATTGCCTGAAAAATATAATAAAAGAACAAAGAGATGAAAGTGAGAAAAATTTAAAATCCCATAGAAAAAATACATATCTAAAATAAACTCAACATAAGTTCCAGAAAGAAAAATTGAAAAAAAGCAAAGGCAGAAATTATCAAGGAAACAATTCGAGAAAATTTCCCAGAATTTAAGAACAAATTGAAGTCTCTATATTTAAACTTCTCACTGAAGCCTAGTATGATTCACTTTAAAAACCCACACTAAAGTACATCACATTATAATACCATATGGCCAGGGATGAAAAAAAAATTACTTTTGAAGTTTACATAGAGAAAATATCAGGGTAGGCACAATGGAGCAACAATCAACATAGTGGCCCCAAAATTTTCTGGGAAATTATTTGTTTCACTTTCATTGTATACCTACTCGATCATTCTTATCTGAAGATAAAATAAGGTTGTTGGTTTTTTTTGGACAAAAGCAGAAATAATTTATCTTTCTTATTTACCCTTTATTAAGACCCTTCTGAAGGTTGTAGTTTAGAAACAGATACTTGTATAAACCAAAAGAGAGAAAAATAAGGATTCAGAAATCAAGAGTCTAACTACAAATGTGATGAGGAGGATCCCATAATGACACTTACACAAGAGGTCTGGGGAGCCCCCCATCTCGAGGCAGCTAATGTGTCCTACTCAATGCTAAGAAACTAGCTTTCCTGTTGAGAGGAGGAGCAAAGCAAGGATGTGTCCTTTTCCATTTTTCCCAACACTGTACTGGAATTCTTAGCTAATAAATAAGTCAAGAAAAGGAAATAAAAGGTGTACAATTGAGAAAGCAAAAATAGCTTTCCATAGTTCACAGAGAACACAATTGTCTATGCAGTACTGATCTATACATGCTTGTATAAGATAAATAAATTCTGAAGCTAATAAGCTTTTATAGGAAGCTTGTAGAATACAAAGTTAACATACCAAAGTCTATCACTTTTCTATATACCAGAAATGAACAAGTGTAACTTAAAAACACAGTACCATTTACCCCAAATGTTACCATTAGCATTCCAAAATAAAATATTTAGGTATAAATTTAAGAAAATATGTATGAGTTATCTTAGAAAGCCAGGCGTGGTGGCGCATGCTTGTAATCCCAATACTTGGGAGGCTGAGACAGGAGGATCGCAGGTTTGCGGCCAGCCTCAGCTAAGTTGTAAGGCCTTCTGCAACTTAGTGAGACACTGTTTCAAAATAAAGATTTAAAAATAGTGCTGGGGGTGGCACTTAGAGGTAGAATGCCCCTGAATTCAATCCCTAGTACCACAAAAAAAAAATTAATTTAATTTTAAAAAGTTATCTGAGGAAAACTGCAAAATTCTGATGAAATAAAAAGAAAGAATCAAATAGATATTTCACGTCATGGATAGAAAGACTAAATTTTGTCAAGATTTTAGTTCTTAAATTGATCTATTCAATGCAACCTCAATCATAGTTTCAGAAAGCTATTTTTTAGATAGTGACCAAGTAAATCTAAAGTTTACATGGAAAGGCAAAAGTCCCAGAAGAGCCAACTCAATACTGAACAAAGTCAAAGGACTGATAGACATTACTTGACTTCCAGATTTATTATAACCCTACAATGGTGGAGACAGTGTGGTACTGATGAAGCAACTATATCAATGGAACAGAAAAGAGAGCCAAGGTACCAATAAATAAAGTCAGTTGATGAAGAAACAAAAGTAACACAACGGAAGAGATAGTCTCTTAAAACATTGCTAGAATAATTTGACATCAATATTAAACATGAATTTGGAAAAAGACCTTATACCTTTCATAAAAATTAACTCAAAATAGATCAATCTGAGAAGTTCACATTGGAAAATATCCAGATGATGTGGGTATAGTAATGCCTTTTTAGATACAATACCAAAGGCACAATACAATACCAAAGGCACAATCCTTAGATCTCGTTAAGATTAAAAGCTTTCAGCCGGGCGTGGTGGCGCACGCTTGTAATCCCAGCATTCAGGAGGCTGAGACCGGAGGATCTGGGTTCATGGCCAGCCTCAGCTACCTAGTGAGGCACTCCGCAACTTAGTGAGATTCGGTTTCAAAATAAAGAATTAAAAAATAGGGCTGGGGGTTTAGCTCAGAGGTAGAATGCCCCTGAGTTCAACCCCCAGTACCGTTAAAAAAAAAAAAAAAAAAAAAAAAAAAGATTAAAAGCTTTCACTCTACAATAGAGACTACAAAGAAAATGAGAAAATAAGCCACAAACTGGGAGAAAATATTGACAAAAGATATATTAATGTATGCCAATCACACTTCAGTAAGCAGTTTTTATAAAAGAGATGTGATAAAAGACTACTATCTAAAATATACAAAGAACTTTAGAAACTCAACAATAAGAAAACTAACAAATGAATTAGATAATCAGCAAAGTATCTGAATACCAAAAACATGCATATGGCAAATAAGAATATGAAAATATGCTAACAATTCCCTAATTGCAAAATAAAGCAACAATAAAATGCCACTACACACCCATTAGAATAGCAAAATCCAGAAGATTGATAACACCAAGTGCAGGCAAGGAGGTGGAACAAGAGAAACTTTCAGTCAATAAGAAATGGATTGGCCATTTTGGAAGACAGTTTGGAGATTTCTTACAAAATTAAACATACTCCAGCAATTGTCCTCTTTGACATTTGGCAAAATGAGTTTACAACTTATATATACACAAAAATCTGCACAGGATGTTTGTAGTATCTTTTTAGTCATAACTTCCAAAGCATGGGAGCAACCAAGATGACCTTCAGTAGGTGACTAGATAGATAAATTGTAGTATATCCAGACAATGGAATATTACTCAATGCAAAAATAAATGAGCTATCAAACCATGAGAAGACATAATCTTAAATGGGCAATACTAAATGAAAGAAGCCAGTCAGAAAAGGCTACACAGTGTGTTATTCCAACTATATGACGTTCTGGGACAGGCAAAATTATGGAAATAGTAAAAAGATCTGTAGTTGCTAGAGGTTAGTGGGGAGGGAGGGATGTCTAGGAGGAACACAGAAGACTTTTAGGGCAGTGAAATGCCTCTGCATGATACTATAATAGTGGATTCCTGCCATTATATAATAGTCTAAACTGAAAGTGTGCATCAACAAGAGTGAACCTTAATGTAAACTGTGCACTTTGTGTAATAATGATGAGTCCATGTTGGTTCATGGATCATGACAAATGGACCATTCTGGAGTAACCATACTGGTGGTGTGGGAGGCTGGGTACTTGCCGAAACAGGTATATATGGGATATCTCTGTACCTTCCTCTCAGTTTTTCCGTGACCCTAAAACTGCTGTAAAAATGAAGTCTATTAAAGAAACAATTAATATCACCTCAAAAAGAGTTTTTCAAGAAAAGAAACATGACCATAGCATATTGCTTGGCTTTGCATGAGTAATATTTATGCAATCATAGACACTGAATTTTTGCTTTAACTGAAAACTATGATAAAGCTATATTAGGAAGATGGAAGAAGAAGATGTGTGGGGACATGAGAGGAATAGATTCTCAAATGCCATCAAAGGAATTTCATGGATAATATCTAAAATTGAGGCACCAAAGAAGAATATATATGCCATTTAGAAACATGGAATAAACAGCATCAGCTGCAGATCTGAGAAGCAATTGCTGTTAGGAGAAGGAATAATGAGTTACACAGGCTGAAGGTGGCTACCAATTTTAAACAAATTTTTAAGTATATGTATGCATTATTTTTATAAAGGAAAACATTAATTTTAAAAGGAACTTCAGGGCTAGAGATGTGATTCAGAGGTAGAGAACTTGTTTGACATGTGAGAGGCCTTTGATTTGACTCTCCCAGCACTCCAAA
>PVLC010014891.1:0-38392 GCA_004027655.1 Graphiurus murinus
GCACATGATGTACCTACACAATCATATCAAGGTCACTCACTGAAGTGAACCTTAGGGGGAGGGAGGGGGAGGGAATGGGGAGGGAATCGGGGAAGGGGTCAAATGAGAATTTTGTGCAAATATGTTGTTAACAATTTGTACTTAACAAAGATGTATGCTATATTGCACGAATTACTACAATAAAAATTAAAAAAAAAATGACCCATTTGCTAGGCAGAATTTGGTACACTGATGTAAGAGACAAAAGTAAAAAGAGACATTTGCACTCTTGGGTACATATTTTTAAAGCCTTTTTAAAAATTAACAAATAGCTCTTGAAAAGTATTTTACAGAGTTTATTATAGGCAAAGAATCTTCCCTAGCAATGACACACAGATGTTACAATAAATAATTGGAGGTAGAAATTTTGTGAAAATAAGAGTAGGCTAATGTTTGCTAACAGAATATCTCTAAGTCATTCTTATTTATGGAGTAATTTTTCTCTCTTTTGTAATATAAATTTATCTTTAATCTCATACTCTTTGGGCTTCTCCTTCTAAGAATTCTGTTCTCAGTATTACTAATCTTTAGAGAAATGCCAATCAAAAGTCCTATATTATAACATCACCTCAAACCTATTAGGATGATTATGATACTTTCACAGTCATATCTAAGTCAATTACTAAACTGAACTTGAGAAGGAGGGAGGGCGAGGGAGTGAGGTGGGAATTGGGGAAGGGGTTAAATGAGAAATGTGTGCATATATGCCTTTACCAGCTTGTACCTAACAAAGATGTATGATTACAATGTACCAATAAAAAAAGAAAAAAAAAATGAATAGGATGTAGAGAAATCAGAACACTTGTATATTATTGGTAAGAATGTAAAATGGTGCAGCCTTGATGGAAAACAGTATGAAAGTTATTTAAAAAAATAAATTTGGAGAAGGGCTAAATGAGTGGTGTGTGCATGTATGCCTCTAACATCTTGTACCTCATTAAGATGTATGATTACAATGCAGCTCAAATGTAACTCCATCTCAAAATATTTATACAAAATAAGTACTATTAATATGCTGAGGAGATAACTGTGATTCCAAGTTCATTTCAGCATTAATCACAATAGTCAACATTTGAAAACATCCCAAGCATCCATTGATAGATGAATGGCTAGAGAGAAGTGGTGTATACATACAATGTAATATTATTCAGCCTTAAAGAAAGAAAACCTAACATTTTCAACAACATGGATGCACCATGAGGCCATTATGTGAAATGAAATAACTCAGTCACAGAAATACACATATTGCACGATCCTACTTATACAAGGAATAGGAAATGGTAAAACTCATAGAAGCAGAGATTACAATGTTGGTTTTCAGGGCATGAAAGTGATAGAGCTTTAAGTGTTATGGTGAGCCAATGGAAAATACAAGAGGACTTTCTGAGGGACATTGGTCAATGAGGTCTGACTCCTGTGTTTACTAATTGGCTAGTTGGTGCCTATACAAGTAAGGTCCCTACCCACCCACAGTATCTGGAAGATGGGAGCACTTTCTTTTTTGGGAGGAGTGGAGGGATATTGGTAATTGAACCCAGGGGCACTCTACTTCCAAGCTACATCTCCAGCCTCATCCACCCCCCCCCTTTTTTTTGCGGTACTGGGGATTGAACCCAGGGGCATTCTACCTCTGAGCTACATCCCCAGCCCTATTTTTTATTCTTTATTTTGAAACCAGGTCTCACTAAGTTTCGGAGTACCTCACAGGTAGCTGAGGCTGGCCGCGAACCCGGATCCTCCGGTCTCAGCTTCCTGAATGCTGGGATTACAAGTGTGCGCCACCACGCTCTGCTGAGCACTATCTTTCTTAATGATTGCATTTCAAATGAATGGTTCCCAGGTCCTTAAGAATAACTTTCCTTGTTTTTAAACTGGTTCAATGGTAGATTTTAGGTGTCAACTTTACTGGATTTGGATTAAGGGATATTCAGAGAGCTGGTAAACATATTTCTTGTTATGTTTGTTAGGCATTTCTATGGTATTTCTATAACATATTGACTCATGAATCTGTAGACTGAGGAGGATCCACCTTCACCCCATGTGAGTAGGTATCATTGAATTTGATGAGGGTCCAGATTGAACAAAAAGAAAAGGAAAGGCCAATTCTTCCTGCACCGATAGCATCACTCTTCTCATGCCCTTTGACATGAGAACTTGTGTTTATCAGGCCTTTGGCCTCTAAATGAATCACATCATCAGCTTCTCTGGTTCTGAGGCCTCTGAACTTGGACGAGCCATACCACTGGCTTTCCCTGGATCTTCAGCTTATCGATGGTCTATTATGTGATTTCTCGGCTTTCGTAATCACATAAGCCAATTCTCCTGAAAAAATTCCCACTTAAGATCTCTCTATATTAATATTAATATTTATATCTGTCTATATCTAATCTTATTGGTTTTGCCTTTCTAGAGAACCATGACTGATACAACTGACAAGAGGCTTGAAAATTTATATCTCAGTGATAGACAAAAAAATATTCAAAGCACAAGTTTTCTAAAGTCAGTTCTCTAAGAAAAGGGAAATCAGGAGTCTAGAGTCAGGAAAGGGCCTGTCTAAAGTTTAAAGCCATCTTAGTAATAAGTTCTAGACTTCAAGCTTTTGCTAGGCTGCTTTCTGTTTCTACAATGTTCACACATTCCCTTCATCTCATATTTCTGTACACTTAACTCTGTTCTTAAGTTTGATTAAGAAACTTCAAGTTCTACTTCATTTTGTAAGCAGAAAAAAAAATCAGCTTTCTGATTTCTATTTGTCTTTCAGAAAACATCTTGCTGGGGACAAGGAGAGCAAGAAAGGCTTCACCCTTTACACCTAAGGGGCCCTTTTCTTTAACTGATGCCAACTGAGCTGCTTCCTATATGGAACCTGTTGCCTTCAGTTCTTTATTTAAACAATGTGTTTTCTCTCATCCTAAGAAAATAATGGCTAACATTGCAATGCTAGTAACATAACAGCAAAAAATCCACACTTCAAATCTGCTCCTAAACATGCCCGCAGGGCAAAGGTGTTGGTGGGTCTATATCTGTTCCTTTAATGAATGCAAAGAAACTACAGAAGAAAGCAAACAACTCATACATCTTTGCTTCTGGGGAAATTGCTCAGTGTCCACACAATTTGGGCTTTACACTAATCTCTGAGGGATGTATGCTTTTGTGTTCAGTCTTTTTACTTACTAGGCATTCATTAAAACGATTACCAAATGGATAAGTTATAAAGCCTGAGACTTTTTATTTTAGTTCTTTCCAACTCCACTTTGCTGTTTATATAAGGCCACAAAAGCATACCCCTCTCAAAGGAGAGTTAATGGACTAATTTTTCCTGTTTTCTAGTTCAGAAGGGTTTTTCCCAGGAGGAAAATCATAGTCTCACTAACCATTGCTGAACCACTTTCCTGTTTAATATGCTGCCTTGGGGCCATTAGCGGGTGTCTGTGAAGAAAACTGACAGATTTGATGCAACAGGACTAGCCTTCACTTCATAGACAAAGCTGCTGTTCATTCCGTAAGCTGAGGAATTTCTTTTCTTCTCCATGAGCTCCCATGTAGGGGTAAAATAGGAACATGATATATTACCCCTTTATTAAAATCTTGAAGGATACTTTGACTATCTACAGAATGATGTGTTACATTTATGCTGAAACCATTGGTCCCATGTCACTTTTTAATGGGTCCTCTTATTATCATAGAGGGGATGAAGATGATAAGACAAACACTGGTTCCAAGTCTCTATTAGTAATTATGCCTGCAGTTGGAAGAAAGAATTTGGGATAACAAACTTTCTTTTCCCTTTGGAGTAAAGATCCACCTACCTACATAGGAGAGTGACACACAGACTTCAATGCTATCTTCTGAATCTTTAGACTGATCATTTACGTATATTAATTTGGTTCCTTTCTTTGTTGAGCTTCTATTTATACTTGTATATTTAGGAGTAATTCCAAGTCCAGTAAAATTTTTGTACAACTTGCTTTTGAAAATACCTACTTCTTTCTATTTTGAGACTTAGTATCTTAACTTTTCCAAGATCCAAATAACTAATCTGTATATTGCCAAACTGGTAATATTTATACATAACCATCAGATAATTGAATCAATGCACCTTTACTATGTTTATCTGTTTATGTGTTTAATGTATCAATATTCACAATTTGTTCTTGGAATAGCCAGTGACGAGTGTGTGGAAAGCCTACACACACAAATGCATCTTAAATTCGTATAGAAATGTATTATAATCTTATGACATCCTTTAGATGGTTTTTAAAATTACTTATGAATGTCATTGAAATGAAATAATTCAAAGAATAATAGTGATTATTTCAAAGAAATAATAATGGTGGAAGAAATATGGACTTTGGGATACCAAATATTTACCATAAGTCACAATAATTAACACATAGTCACCAGGACAAAGATTAATGAACATTGGGAAAAATAAATAAAAAAGAAAACTATATGTAAAATGATATAGAGCATAATATTCATAAATAAGGAGTAAATGGGTCTGTCAATGCCTTATATTTTCAGTAAAACAAAATTGTCAATGAAAAATTGAAAAATATAAAATATTTGTAAACATAAGAGGGATAGCTCCTAAGAATAAGTACAACAAAAGTATTATTAACAAATGTGTGATGTATTTGGTAGCCATTTATATAACAAATCCCAACTGATCTATCTGTAATAGTACGTATAAATAGATTTAAAGAAAACAAATTCATTGATCAAAGAATGAGAGACAATCACACAAGATAATTCAGAGAAAATATACAGATATATGTACAAAATGTTAAACTATATTAGTAATAAAAAGTTTATTTGATAATGAGATTTTAAAAATAATTCAATTTGGAAATATTTACCAATTCAATAAATATTCTCTTTTGCAAGGTTTAGTATACTGGTTTCCAATTCTGTCAAGCCTACATCATTCTTTCATTTTATTATTTATTTATTTATTTATTGTGTGTGTGTGTGTGTGTGTGTGTGTGTGTGTGTGCGCGCGCATGTGTGTGCACGTGTGATACAGGGGATTGAACCCAGAGGCATACTACTTTTGAGCTACATCTCCAGCCTGATTTTATTTCTTATTTGGAAACAGGATCTCCCTAGGTTGATGCAAGTCTCCCTACTTGCTGAAGCTGTCCTGTGATCCTCCAGTCCTAACCTCCCAAGTACAGAGTTTGCACCACCCACCTGGCTACATCATTCTTTTAATAATAAATATTTGTAATGCCCCTTCGAGAACTCTAAAATAAAATTCATGAGTAGAATAAACTAATTTCTAGATAAAATGAAACATGATACTCTAACTAGAATATAAAGGAGAAAAGGAGAACACTCAAATGTACTAATAATGCTATGACAAAGTAAGTAACTTACTCGTGGGGTTTAGTACTAAGATTCCTGGTTGACTTAGTATTTTTGATGAAGAATGTTATGAACAAGCCAGATGTGACGGCACTTGCCTGTAATCCCAGCAAATGTGGAGGCTGAGACAGGAGGATCATAAATTCAAGGCCAGCCTGGGCAACTTAAGACTCTATCACAAATAAAAATAAAGGGTTGGAGATGTAGCTTGGTGGTAGAGCACCCCTGGGTTCAATCCTGAGTATTGAAGAAACAAACAATTATAAACGGATAAAACTCCTGATACTCCTTATAAACCCATTTTGATAAACAGCTATTCCTGTTGTTCATGTTTTATTTGTTATACAGCATTGAGACTGCGAAGAGCTCTTTCTTCCAGAAACTTATTTTTAGGTTCTTAAAAACAGGCAAAACTTTGGGATCCATTTAGTAATTTTATGCAAACAGGAATACATTAGTATTATCCAGGATGTTTCTCCCATTTACATTTAAAATTGACTTGACTGTAGTTGATTGATACACAGTTAATTTTCAAATATCTTTTCCCTTCTTATCATCTTCTTCCAAAATAGCATAATTGCTGAGTGAAATAGAAGAAATGCCTCCATTTGGATTTCTGTCCATCAATGGACAGCTGCTTTGTAAGATTGTGTGGCTTACCATGTTTTATGTTACTGGTACTTTTCTATAAGCAATAAAACCTCTATTCTATCATTTGAAAGTTTTTTAAAAATATATTGCTGTGACAGTGTTATGGTTTCTACATTTCCCTTTAAATCTTGTATATGTGTTTACCTATTTTATAAGCTTATTATTTGCAAGATATTCCATTAATCATCATGATCCTATTGCTCCATTAGGTAGAAATGTGTTGGAAGAACAGGTAAAAATCATTTGTGAGTAAATTGATGAAATCAGATTGTAATATTTAGCTTGAAGATTCTTACATACACAATATTTTATTTTGTATTTTCATTTTATAATTGATAAAACTGTATGTATATAAATATTACAACTGTAATACATGTGTATGTTTTTATTTGATATTTTAAATGTAGGCTAATTCACCATGAATTTGACTGTAATAAATATAGGTTAATATGCATAAAATGTATTGTAACTAAACTATTAAGAGAAATAACAGTGTCAAGAATGTGATTTTCTGATAATGGTGTGTGGATTTTTAAAGTTATGAACAAGAGTAATAATAATAACTTACAGCATGTTTAATATGTGCTAGATACAGTTTTAAGGCATTTATATATATTTTATCCGTTTAAGGAAAACTGGCAACTACTTGGGAGGTAGATATTATAATCCTCATTTTACAGATGAAGAAACTGAGTCAGAGAGAGGTAAGTAACTTGGTCAAGTCATGATATATTTGGTGGAGAAGCCAGGATGGCTAGGCCAAAGCCTATGTTCATGAGACCTAATTATTGCAGCCGCAATATACTCAATGGATTTAATATATACTAGATTTTAAATTGAATTATATAATAAAATGTTTTCATAATTTTGTTAAGGTTTTTATACCTACGATCATAATGAGTATTTTTCTTTTTCTTGTACAAACTTATTCCAGTTTGGGCATCAGGTTACTTAGGAAGCATATCCTCTTTTTCTGCACTTGAAAGAGATTGTGTAAAATTCGTATTTATTCTTCAGGTGCCTGGTACAGTTAAATGGTAAATCCATTAGCTCCAGATGATTTATTTTTCATGAGGTTTATAACAACAAATAAAATTTTGATAGTAATAATTTAGGTTACCTATTTATTCTTAAGTGAATTTTGGTACTTTGTTACTTCGGAGAAATTGTTCTATTTCAAGTAAAAGGGCAATTTATTTGCTGAGAGTTGGCTGTAATATTTACTTTTTATCTTTTTAGTAATATCCATATTTACCTTCATGATAAATTCACTTTCAGACTTATACTGGTAATTAGCTTATTCCCTATTTTTTATTTGTTAGTCTGTCTAGAATCTATCAATATTCTTAATTCTAAAGAGAATTGACTTTAGTTTATTGATTTTTTTTTCTATTTTCACTTTGATTTCTGTTCTTTTTTCTACTTGTATTGTTTGTGCTATATATTTTTTCATAGTTGCTTGAGGTAGAAACTTAGATTGTTGATTTGAGACATTTCATTATAATTGTATTATTCTTTATTCTTATTCTTATTATTTTCTCACTAAATATTGTAATTGTATTCTATGAAATCTGATTTGTTGTATATTCTTTTTATTTCAGTTCAAGATATTCTAATAAATTTTTTCAATCAATCCAAATTATTTAAAATCATGTTTATTTCCATTCTTTTGGGTAGATAACCAGAAGTGGTATTGCTGGATCATATCGTAGGTTCATTCCCATTCGTCTGAGGATCCTCCATACTGTTTTCCAAAGTGGTTGCACTAGTTTGCAATCCCACCAACAATGTATTAGAGTTCCCACTTCTCCACATTCTCGCCAGCAGTTGTTGTTCGTGTTCTTTATGATTGCCATTCTGATTAGAGTTAGGTGAAATCTCAAGGTAGTTTTGACTTGCATCTTCTGATTGCTAATGATGTGGAACATTTCCTCATACATTTATTGGTCATTTGTATTCCTTCTTTTGTGAAGTGTCTATTTAGATCCTTTGCCCATTTTTTGATTGGGTTATTTGTTTTCTTGGCTGTGATTTTCTTGAATTCTTTGTATATCCTAGATATTAGACCTCTATCTGTAGAGTAACTGGCAAAAATCTTCTCCCACTCTGTAGGCTCTCTGTTGAGGTTCTTGATAGTTTCCTTTGAAGCACAGAAGCTCTTCAGTTTAATGCACTCCCATGTATTGATCTTCCTTTGCGTTGCTTGTGCTTTTGAGGTCTTGTTGAGAAAGTTTTTACCTGTGCCTATGTGTTGAAGTGTTGGGCCTATGCCCTTTTCAAGTAGCTGACCGACATATGTGTATCTATGTTTATAGCTGCACAATTCACAATTGCCAAACTATGGAAGCAGCCAAGATGTCCATCGACAGATGAATGGATTACAAAACTATGGGATATGTACACAATGGAATTTTACTCAACCATAAAGAAGAACAAAATCATGTTATTTGCAGGGAAATGGATGCAACTGGAAAACATTATGTTAAGTGAGATTAGCCAGTCACAAAGAGTAAAGAAGCATATGTTCTCCCTAATATGCGAATGCTAGGGGCATAAGAGGGTCTCCAGATGGAAAACGAGAGACCCTTGATAAACAAGGAAGTTGATTTAACTGAAGGGGATGGACAGGGGAGGGGACACCCTAATGTACATCAAGGTTACTCACTAAACAACTTGAGAGGGAGGGAGGGCAAGGGAACAGGGTGGGAATTTGGGGAAGGGATCAAATGAGAAATGTGGGCACATATGTCATTATCAATTTGTACCTAACCAAGAGGTATGCTTACAATGCACGAATAATAATAATAAAAAAGTCAAAACATAAAAAAATAAAATAAAATCATGATTAATTCTCAAGTTCTAATTATTGCTGCTCTTTGTTTTTTTAATCCATTGTGATCAGAGAACATACTATTATTCATTGTTTCTCTTATTAATTCCTTTGATATCAGAGAATATATTTTATATTTATTTTGATTATAAAAGTTTATTTATAGTAGTAGTATGGTGTATTTTGCTGTTTTTGTTTTGTTTTTGTAAGTACATTTTAGAAAAAAATGTATTTTTCTGTTATTGGTTGAATGCTTATAAGTTATTTAATTGAACTGGTTGATGGTGATATTTAATTCAATTTTCTATATTTTTTTCCTGATTTCTGGCTTCTCGTTGTGTTGATTTTTAAGGCTAGTGTGCTAAAGTTTCCATGTATAATTATTAATTTTTCTAATTCATCTTTCAACTTTACCAATTTTGCTGCATATATTTTAAAGTTGGCTTTTCAAGTGCACGTGTGTTTAGATTGTCATCTACTCTTGGTGAAATGATATTTTCTTATTATGCAATATTCCCCTTTACACCTGGCCATTTTCTTTGCTCCACAGCTCTTCCTTTGCTGAGATCAAAATACCTGACAAGCAAAACTCAGACAAGGAGAGGTTTATTTGGCTCACCATTTCACAGGTTCAATCCAGGGTTGGTTGGCTCCAAGCAGAAATACGGTGTATGGTTTGGCATTTAAGTCATAGCCATAGATCTCAGGCAGATCTAACAGAGAAAAACAATAAAAGTAGTGAAAAATACTTCACCTCCTAGTGTCTTACAGGTTGCACTTACAAAAAAGAAACTAAGAAACTGTACTTAAAAAAAAAAAAAAAAGTAAAAAAGAAAAAAACTTGTGGAAAGAAACTGTACTTACAAAAAAGGCTTCTCCTTAGAATATGTAAATACGCTGCTTGCTAAGATTTCTATCACTCTTCCAAGTCACATTTCCTAAGGCTGGAGCCTGCAGCCTTTCTTGTTTAAAAATATCAATATGTCTGTTGCCCAAATCTCCATAAATTGCAAGAACTTGCCAAGTAAAGATGACTTGCTGGTCAAACTTACGGTCTAAAGCTACCTTCTTGGACTGCCTCAGTTAAAATCCAAGAGATTGCAAAACTATCCCTCGAAGTGCCTGAAATCTTTTGTATTCCCACCAGTAAAGACTGATGTATTCAAGAGTGAGTATCAATTGCTCCATGTCCTTACCAGCCATTGACACTGCTTTTATTTTTTTAATTTTTAAATTTTGAAAGAAATGTGTAATGGTATTACATTGTTGTTTTAATTTTCATTTCTCTACCGACAAAGAAGATTGAGTATCAAATTTTTGTTTATTTGCCATATGTATATCTTCCCTAATGAAATGTGTGTTCAGATCTTTTGAATTTTTAAATTCTGCTTATTTGTTTTCATATGTTGTTTTTAAGTATTCTTATTTTGGGATACAGGTTATTTTTTTCATGTGTATGCTTTGCAAATGTTTCTTCTCCCAGGCGATGGCTTGTCTTTTTTATTTTTTCACAATGTCTTTCAGAGAGAAGATATTTTACATTTTAAGAAAATCCACCTAATATATATTTTCTTCAGTAGATCATGCTTTTGGTTTTATATCTAAAAAAAAAAATACCACCAAACTCAAGTTCACATAGATTTCTTTTATGTTTACTTCTAGAAGTTTTATAATTTTATGTTTTACATTTAGGCCTTTAATCCATTTGAGTATTTTTTATGTAAGTATAAGGTCAGCTTCCAGGTTCTTTAATATCTCTCTCTCTCTTTCATTTCTTTTTTTTCTTTTGTGAATGTGATGTGTCATTGACTTTAGATGTTAGAGTAATTTTAACGATTCATGGAAAGTTGAATCCTTCACATTTTTTATTTATTTATTTATTTATTTATTTTGGTACTGGGGATTGAACTCAGGGGCATTCTACCTCTGAGCTATACCCCCAGCCCCTAACTTTTATTCTTTATTTTGAAACTGGGTCTCAGTAAGTTGCGGAGTGCCTCACTAGGTAGCTGAGGCTGGCCGTGAACCCCGATCCTCTGATCTCAGCCCCCCAAATGCTGGGATTACAAGCTTGCGCCACCACGCCTGGCTTCCTTCACATTTTGAGTTGTAGCTGTAGCTGTCGACTTCCTTCTACCAGCCATCCTCCTTCCTCTATCCACCACTCCCATCTCGTTTTTGTCTTTTTTTACATACACATCCATTTGTTTCAGAGGAAATACAGAGGACTTACTGTGTTTTGATCTTTTGTTAAACTGCTCTATCTGCTATTCTCTGATATTTCATTCACGTTTATCCCTTCATGTCTTTCACAGTTTCTCCTCACCTCTTCCTCAAATAGCAAATATATAGCTTTCTTTTGTCATAGCTCAGATGTTGCCATCTTTTTAGACTCTTCCAGATATACTTTCTTGACTTAACAAAATTTATTATTTTCCCTACTATCACTTCATTCCAGTAACACTTTGTTCAGGTCACCACTATATCAGCATACCATTCATCACATTTTTTAACATTTAGCTTTATTCCGGGCTATCTCCCCTCACCATTTTACACAGGCTAATGTAAGGTGTCTCTGTGGGCATCTGTTGTGGCTTCTCATTTTCTTTCCATAACATTTAACATGGCACTCACTCCATGTCAATCACTTAATAACTGTTTTGTAAAACAGGATATTTAAAAAATAAAATAATCACTTTAGGGTATTTTGTCATATAATTTGACTTTATCATGTATTTTTTATTCTTAAGTTCACACTAATCATAGCACACGTTATCAATAGAATTAATTCTGTAATTTTTTACTACAAATTATGCCATTGATTCTTTTATGGTAAAGACTCAGAGAATGATTACAAATCAAATAGCATTATCCTTATTATAGAAGATTAGGAACTATGACAATGAGTACACACACACACACACACACACATACACACGTACATCCCTCAAACTCCTCATAATTGACTTTCTCTCACGCTTCCTAATTCTGCTAATAACATCAAATTCTTATAACATTAGCATTGTGCTTGTAACCAGTAGAATTAGAAACAGTGCTCTGTTCTGCATATTCTCTGCTAGTGATATCCACTTTGCCTTTCAGCTTCAAGCCAGGACACATCTTCAAATTCCAGATTTAAACTGTATGACTTTCATTTATACCACTCTATATTCAGATCAGAACTTTTGTGGTATATATCTTTATGCATGAAAGAAATATATTCAGGTATCAAATATAGTGTTAACATTTTTTTTCCAGGAAAATACTAATTGGCAAATGACCAGGGGTTGAGAAAGAACAGATGGTATAACATATAAGAAACATACAAAAGAGGGTCTCAGTAGAATGTACATGAAGAAGGACATTTTGAGGAGTAAAAGGCAGAATTCTCCCTTAAGAGAAGAGAAATTCAGTAGTCAGGTTAACTATGGTAATGCGAGTGATTATCATTAACATGTGACGTCCCTAAGTAAATTTTTTTTTTTTTTAAATTTCCACCAGATGCTAATTCTACAAGCTGGCTTGGTGGTACACTACTGCAATCCCAGTCCTTAGGAGGCTGAGATAGAAGGATTGAAAGATCTAGACCAGCTTCAACAATGTAGCAAAATTCTCAACAACCTAGCAAGACCCTGTTTTAAAATAAAAAGGACTGGAGAATCAGAGTAGAACACCCCTGGGTTCAATCCCCAGTACCACAAAAGAAGAAGAGAAGAAGAGAAAGAAGGAGGAGGAGGAGGAGGAGAGAAAGAAGGAGCACGAAGAGGAGGAGGAGGAGGAGGAGGAGGAGGAGGAGGAGGAGGAGAAAAGGGGGGCTAATTCTACTAGTTACTTATAGGAATTTTGTTCTAATCTGAAAATAATTTGTGAAATGCTTCAATACACTCATGTTAAAAGATAATACTTATCCATATAGTTAAGGTTAAGGTTATCAGAAGCTTCCTACACTGAAGATATTTGTATTATTTGTTTTTTCCAATTTTTTTTTTTTTTGCTTGCCTAGAGCACAATCTTGTTTCATGTAATGAGCTTTGGAAAATGTTGCATTTCCTCATCGTTCTCATTCTGATCATCTATCTTTTTCCTTTGCCAGGAGATGCTTGTACACATGGACTGGAATGTTCTTAGGTTGCTTTTCTGCTAACAGTGTCCCAAAAGACACATAGAATTTCCCCCTTTTCTTCTCTCTTGAAGAGTAGTGTTACATCATGTATTGTGGTAATACTCAATCATAATAGTGCCAAAAGCTGTGTTAAACATGTGCAAAGAAAGAGCTCCATGTTATTTTTAGGAGTGTGCCAAGTCCCCGTGAATGTCATATACTTTATACTGGCTCAAAATTCCTAAACTGTATAAACTCCCCAATATTATTTTTGAACTTTAAACTTATAATAATTATTTTTATTATAAAAACAGCATATATTCATGCAAGAATTCAGACAATTTACCGGTTTTTATTTTAGTGCTTAGACTTTGAATATAGTAAAGGGAAAACCAAGATTTTATGAATATGGTTACTTTAATTTCAGGATTTCACTCCATGAGAAAACCTTTTTGTTCATTGAGTTCTCTCTCTTAGGTGTAGTCTCAGGTTGTTTATTTGTTTGCAATCTTAGTTTTATTATTTTAGCCACACTTAAAAAGAGAATTTGAAGTGGATGATACTAATATTGACTTTTATCATACTGGGAAGGCATTTTAAAAAAATATTATTTTATATCTAATAGTACTTGGAATGTATGGTATATACTAATGGTTATCCCCAATATCCTTTTACCCTTTCTTTCATTATTGGAATTTAAGTTGGAAATACAACCATATTAGAATGAAGACATCATTTTCCAGCCTTTTTTTTTGCATACAAACATGGTCATATGACTAAATTCAGGAAAAAAGGGATGTTAGAAAAAGTTTCATATATAAGCTGCCACAGGGTTCCTTTGTTCTCATTTTTTCTGCATTTCCCTAAAAAAAAAAAAAAAAAAAGCCTAGAGCTGAGACCATTTTGAAAGATAAGGAATATCTTATTCTTGGAGACCATACAAATTGTCCAAGCTTTGACAGAATCTGTGGAGCATGATACTACATAGAATCACTTTCACAGACAGTGATATGTAAAACAGAAAATGCTCTTCTATTTTGCACAGGCTATGTATTTATTTATTTAATTGTTAATTCACCACCAATCCCAATAATACCCCTGTAGATGGGAACTGGTTAGGAGAGTGATGAGGAAGAAGAGGCCTTATTTGACTTATTGCTATACTGTAGGAGAAAGCAAATTTCTTTGAAGAGTATGATAGTACATTTTGTACTGTCATTTTTTCTATTAATCTCTTAGTATCATCACTTACATATCAATAACTTTTAACAAACCCATAAATATTACTTATGCATCATGGATAAAGCATAGGTCACAGTGTTTTAAATCATGGACTGTAAGATTTAAAAAGCTATTTTTGCCTCATAACTGATTTATTATTATGGCTTCTCAGAACTTTGGTTCCCTTTTCATGTAATAGAGTTAAGAGAGGAGTTTTCAGGAAGAAGTAAAATGGTGCATTTAAAACATATAACAAAGTGTTCACACGTAATAAACCAAATACTAGTTCGTTCTCATTTCTGTCTCTAATTCGTGAAAGATTTTGCTAAGTAATAGAAGTTGGAGTTTAAAACATCAATAAATAACAACAACATAAAAGTAGAGTTTCTGCCATCAAGAAATTCATGACATGTTTGGGGGAGAAAGACTATATTTCTACCGTTTATAAAAGCCATTCATCACCCTTATCCTCATGTAATATGCTTCCTAATCACCATGGAAACTGTCAGGGTTGCCCTCAGTTTGGAAACACACATCTCCCTTAATCCTAGGCCAGACCACACTATTCTTTCTAAATAAGCCATCACTGATGTAGCATTTCATGTGTTCCTTTCTGTAGCTCAATGTCCTAGCTCGGCCTGTGGTTTTTAAAATCACATAGAAATCACCTGAGGTCCATGGAAAGCTAAATGCAGGTCTTATCACTTTGTATCTCCTAGGGGTAAGATTTTTTTTTATATAATAAGGAAAGAGGAGATTTTGAAATGTGATCAGGCTAAGGAACTAATGAGTAGCTCAGTGGCTATGTTTTGGCCTGTTTCAGTGAGGCACACAGAGACTATTGCTCCTGAGGCCTTGACATCTGACTAGTTAGGACTGGTATTCTAAAAGTCTTCCTACTTTTTGTGATCTACCTTGCTAGTCTCCTTTCTTGTCTGAGAATTAGCATATTCCTAGGATGTGCCACTCAGGATAGTTCTGTCCTTCAAGAGAAAGCCTTTTCCCTACTACTCGGATAAATCTACCAGTTCAATCATAACAGTATATTAACCTAAGAATATAATAGCATAAATTGTATACTATGCCTGTTTATATATTCTATAGGCAGGATAAATTCCTTATATAATACAGAGGTTCTTATACTTTGCTATGTAGAAGAATCATCTGGAGGGCTTATTAATACTCACTTTGGTGGGCTTCACCCCAAAAGTTTCTGATTTAGCAAGTTGGAATATAATCTAATGATTTAAATTTCCAATAAGTAGCCAGGTATAACTGATGCTACGTGTTCAGGTGTCACACTTTAAGAACCACTACTCAGCAAAAACAGAAGAACAAAATTACGTCATTTGTAGGAAAATGGATGGATCTGGAGAACATTATATTAAGTGAGATTAGCCAGACACAGAAAGCGAAAGACCATATGTGTTCTCTCATATGTGGAAGCTAGTGAGTAAACAGTATATAACAGGGATTTTTAGATAATGAAGGAGAAACCTCAGTGGAGGGATGGAGTTGGTCTAGGGGAGTATGCTGTTGGGGGAAAGAGTTAACGAAGGAAACATTTCCACTAATGTTATGTACATATGTGAAAGTACCAATGCCAATCTTAGTATCACTTTTGGGGAAGAAGAGGATGTGGGGAGGGAGCTAGGGGAAGCTCATCAAGTGCTGTGTGCATGTATGTTCCTAGCACTCTGAACTACATAATTATGTGAGACTACAATGCACCAATAAAAGTATATAAAATAATAAATTCTGATATATTTATTAAAAAGAACCACTGACAAAACCAATAAACTCATGATCACAGATGTTAATACATGTAGGTTGTGCAATGATACCATAAATTATAGTTATTCTGGTGATCAAAGATCATTTCCCAGAGGAAAGGAAAAACTAGAGATGGAGAATTGTAGAAAAGCTAGAGATGAAGATATTGCAAGTGGAATGAATGGTGTGAGTGCTAAGTGTATTTCAAGTATGGAGCAAATGAATCTGAAGTACCATATTTGAAAAGGAATAAATTAGAGTAGAAATATTATAATTTAAACTGGTGTAAGCTTTAGCAATAATTATGAAGAGTTTTACATAAATATATGTATAGATTTCTGGATAGTCAATGTATTTTGAAGTCAGATTAGAGAAAACTGCTTTTATGTCAATTTATAGTGTTCTGATCTTGGGCCAATTGCTTAATTTTTATGAATCTCAGTATCATATTTTTGATGAAATGGATTTGTTCCCTATAGCTGCTGGGAAAATTAATTGAGAAAAAGAAAGCACTTGCCATAATGCCTCACCCATGTACTCAATAAACAATAGCTATATTTATTGCTATTTTTAGCTGTCCTGATGACACAGTTTCTCACCCCTGGCCTCCACTTGTGTGGTCAAAGTCCAATTGTGAGCCAGACAGTCTGGTATTTAAGGTTTCTTATTATTGTTGTCTACCAGCCAGACAGAAAGTCACTATGAGTTAGTGCTTATTTTTCTTTTAAAAATATATAATTCACAAACTTGCTTCTCATTTTCTAGGTTTCATGATGATAACATTTAGAAAATATTTTACATTTAGAGTATATAAAAGTGCAATGCCAAGTAAAGTCACTTCAAATAGATAACTTAATGTATTAATTATTTGATATATACCTTAATAAAAGAAAAAATGATACATCAATTTAGTTGTGGAATTTACTCTATGTTTAAAGTACTGAATGTTAACATAGGCACTCGCAAGTATCAGAAGAGGGGCTTTCCTTTAACGAAAATAGTCTCTGTATCGTGAATTGAATGCACTGAGCTTGGTGAATTTTATATGTTATTTGAACTAATTAAAATCATTGAAATAAAAACAATTCTACCATTTCTTTTTATCCTTGTGTGGGGTATCAATTTCTTTGGATAAAAATGAATTCCTGGATCTGGGAGTGTAACTCAGTGGTAGAGCACTTACCCAGAATACACTAGGTCCTGGATTTGATCTCCAAACCTGGAATAAAAATTATTCAATGTGTGAAAAATAGTTTTTTTATAAATATATCAGGCTATGTTTTTAGAGATTAAATTAGGACATATATTTTGGACAAGGTAGCAGACAGTTAATGTGAAGGCTACAAAACCATTACTTACTCTGGACATAAACAGTGGTTTACTGGAACCATTTAGTACTAGCTTATGAAAGTTGATTGCTAAATTTTTATAGGTTTTGAGAGCAAATTGTAAATATAGCATTTATATTAAACATTTTAAATTATACTAACTTACATTTAAGTGAATTGTAGTAGAAATAACTAAAATATTTAAGATTCATAAATTTCTAAATATTTTACTATATTTTTACTATTATTTATGCTTTTGAAACTATTCTCTTAGAGAACATAGTTGCCAGTGTTTCAGGGCATTAATAAGGAAAGGAATTTAGAAGCCACTATTTTGAGTGGGCCAGTTTACTAAGTCCTATTGTTTTCAGTTTCACTGTCCAATTGCTGAAGCCCAGAGAAGTGTTGTTTTACCATCTCTAGAGACTGAACTTCTCAAGACTAGTAGTCAATACCTACACAGGTTGATAAGGAAATCTCAGTGTCTATAAGCATACTTTTAACAAATTCACTATTTTTCCACCCTTCACCATCCCTTCCAGAGGCACTTGGTGCCTCTGATTTCTGAGCCTTTAGAAAAATCTTAAAAATAAATTGGGAAATTCAAGCCTTTCACCACTGTGAGACAGAGAATCAGCCTCCCCTGATCTAATTAGTGAAGTACAACTCATCCATCTACAATTGATCTTTCTACATTTCATTGTTGCTTTCCCCTTTTCTCTGTCATTTTGTTGGTTTATACTTAAAAAAACTCAATTTATTGTCACTTTAGTTAGAATTTTTAGAATACTGAGGCTTAATGCACATTTCCAAACACAAAATATAGACACTAGTGGTTAACTGGAAAAATTCAAAGTTTCTAGAATCTGTGACCCTAGAGAAACTTTGAGGGAGGTTTCTGCAGGAGGATTTAAAATATATATCCTTGGATTTATCTTAGCCCTAAATTGCTCAGACATGAGGAGAGTGAAAGCCTAAGAAAAGCTGCCTTTATAACAGCCAAATGCCATAGTTGGAGAAAGAGGTAATCAGCTGTCCTCTCCTATGTGCAGAAACCATCCACGAAAAAAAGAAAGAGCAATAATGATTGCTGCCATTGTTTGAGCTGTTCATTTTTACCAGTAACTGCTCTGAGTATTTAATATATTAACAAAATATTTCTCTTAACATGTCAGTGATACAATCATGCTTATCTCAGCATCTTGGTGAGAAAATTATGAGCGGGAAGAAGAGATTGACTTGGAATTATGTAGGTTCCATTTGGAAAGCAAAGAGTTTGACATTCTAATCTAGTTGAGTCCAAATCTCTGCTTTAACTATTGCAGAATAAAGACCTATAAAATATTAATCAAATTCTTTTAGCATCAATCACTTTTCAGATTGATAGTAGGGCTAAAATAAAAATATATTATTCAGAAAGTCATTCTTCTTTTGAAGACACAGCTTAAAATTGTGCCGTGTTCATTTATCATCTGAAATATTATTTGTGTGTACATCTTATTTACCATCATTCTTGTTGTATATCATTCTTGATAAATCATTAGACTTATATGCAAGGGTACAGAAAACAAGTGTATAAGTTTAGTTTTTGTAATTGGGGGAAAGTGTGTGTCACCTGCATTAGGGAGTACATAGACACATGTAATTTAGGTTACTAAACTTAGTATATACTGGGGAGATAGATATTCATTCTCAGTTGTCTTTTGTTTTTATCAGAAAATAAAGCAGAGACTTAAAAACTGTCAAAGTTCATCGGAATAAAAACCTGGAACTTTTCTTTTTATATGTATACATGTAGGAATGACAGGATTCAGTTCAATACTGGTCAATAAACTAAGGTTGACTTTCAATACATCCATGGAAACTAAGGTTGACTGTCAATATTTGTTGACTATCTGCTGCTAGAACTTTCACCTCAATACTCATTGTGGAAATGAAAGATTTTATTTTTACCAAGTGCTTTGAGCTTTCATTCTAGATTGGTCAGCACTCTCAACTATTCATAGTTCTCCAGATTCTACTTCCTTTGGAAAAACATAAGACAGATTAATCAACCTACCACAGATAATGCAAACATTGGTGGTTAGCAACAGTGTGGAACCATTGCCACCCCTAGGCTTTAGCAGGCAAGCAGAGGAAATGGTTACCAAACTCCACAGTCAATAGCTGTGTGACACCAGGTGAAAGGTCCTTTGGCAGGGTCCTCCCTGCTCCAAGGCAGAGGAGCAAAGGGCTTGACCTTTCTTCTCTTGCCCTCTAAATTCTGACTGGCATCTCCCTTGCTCCAAATATGAGCCAGAGGATAAGACATCTTGTAGATGCAGTCCATAATTATCTATCCTTTGGAGGCAACGGCAGTGTACAAACATGTAACAAGTAGATTTGCAATGGCAAAATTAAATAGCTGTCAGGGGGGCATGTAGTTAATCAATATTTATTTATCACTGTAATCAAAGGTCTTTGATTACAAAATAAATATCAGGCCACACGCTTCAAAGAAAAATAAGCCTAATGAAATAGACACACAAAAGATCAGGGCGTTACCATATAACTATAATTAACCATTCATTAATTAGATGGCTAGGAAAAAGCTGAAACCAATATTGTAAAAACATTTCATGGAAAGAGAAACAATGAAAAATTAGGAAATATCTAGATAACCAATTACTTCAAATTAATGAGGTTTTTATATTAGGAATGCAATATGGTGGTCACTTAAAATACTTATTTGTAAATAAAAATACACATAATTTTGATTGTTTCTTTTAATTTTAATGCTTTGAGCTTTTGTAATTTGCCTTTAAAAATGTGCAGAAACTAATTTGGATATAAAAGCATGTTTCATTCATCAATTTAAAGTGATAGCAAAGACTTAGTTAACATTTTTAGTTATAGAGTTATTTGGAGAAGAAAATCTCTACTGAATTACTTTTCAAATCAGTACATTTATTGTATTTTCAGTCCCATCAGTTACTTCAATTGCATGTTGACTCATAGCATACAAAACCCAACTGTTTGCGCACTTGTTTAGTCTCTTCTTTCTGAATGGAAAATTGATTTTTTTCCCTGAGTGCAGAAATGAGGAAACTATTGCTTTATTTACTGAAGAAAAAAATATTTCTGATACATATTTAAAACTTTTCAACTTTCAAGCAGTCAAAATTTGCTATTCTGGTGAGCATTTTTACCCCAAGACATGCTTTCTATCTAAACAAACTGTTTGGCACTGAATTCAGTTAAGTGTATTTTCTCATTTCTCTGTTCAAGTCTTATAAATGATTTGTTAACTGCTTCTAGGATAAAAGTTCAATCATAGTTTCTGAAAAGTTATCACCGTGAGGAGTTGAAATACTATTTTGACACACTATACAGTACCTCATGATTACTTTGCTATAATGCTTGTTTTCTTTGCTACTGCAGTGGATTTTACATTGGAATTTGCATTCCAAGTGATTGTGATTTAGAGGCAAGACAGAGTATATAGCCTTTTAAATTATTGCTTATAAAATGAAAACAAATTACTTTTAAGTATAAGGTTAAAAACTTTTTTTAGATTAAAGACCATATGGTAAATAGCAGTTCATAATGTAGATTTTTATTGCAAACATTTCACACATACACAAATAAACACTTTTCCTTGAATGATAAGGCTTTTCTGATCTCATCAGAATTTCACTCTCATTAGCAGAAGGCTAGCCAAGCATCATCTAATTGGGTGCAGCCAATCTAAGAATCCCCTTGCTGCTCGAGCTTCAGCTTATTTTAGGTGTCTTGTTGCGTGCAAACCTGGGGATTGCTTATATTATACGCTGCATCTTGCCATTAGTCAATTTGATTCTCAGAGTTTAATTTTGGCAGGAACAATATAACAGATTCAAGCACAAAATTGTTTTGCATTATAGATCCATGTCTACCTCACCATGGAGAGATCCAAAGTATTCTCAACTTTGGATTCAATCTGTTCATTTGATGACCAAGAAATGCTTATAGATGAGCAAGTGAGTGGAGAGATTATCCTGATGATTAACAATGGTTTTTCAACTTCATAACTGTTGACATTTTAGGCTGAAAAGTTCTTTGCTGTGAGGAGGAGCAACATCTTTGGCCTCTACCTAGTAGCCAGTAGCAGACTTTTTCTTCCATGTAATGATGACCAAAAATATCTTCAGATATTGCCAAATGTTCTATGGGTGAAAACTTTGGCCTCAGTTGAAAACCATTATTTTCATCTCTGGCTCCAATAAAATGTGTGTGTGTGTGTGTGTGTGTGTGTGTGTGTGTGTGTGTGAGAGAGAGAGAGAGAGAGAGAGAGAGAGAGAGAGAGAGAGAGAGAGAGAACACATTTATTTTGGTTTAGGAAACAAGTGATAGCAATCGTTACTTCTTGTTACACACTCACCAACTCACCAAAGGGAGAGTGTTATTTTATGTTGGCTGAAGAGAAAAAAATGTAGCACCCTTTAATTTAATGTTTATATGACAGCCAGAATGTTATTTTTAAATATATATTGGATATTATTAGTTCCTTATAAGTACCAAAGACTTCTAGTAATTGGGATTTTTAAAATGGAGCTCCTTAACATGGCTTATAGTACTGTATAATTTGGCTTCTGCTTTTCTATTAAACCTCTGCTCACACAACTCTCTCACTTGTTTAACTGAAAAGAACTACTTTTGCTTTCTCTAATACACCAACCTCTTCCACTTATCAGGACATTTGTGTAGGATCTTCCCTCCAATATGAATGGATCATCCATCTTCAAACCTTGTACTCTCCATTTGCCAATAAATACCAATGGTTAGATAATTTAAGATATTAACTTAATTATGATTTCATCAGAGAAATCTCAACATATAATTGGTATTGTTATTATTGTTATTTTTGGATAAGCTTATTTTTTCTTTTGTGTAGCATTTAAACAAGGATATGCATTTGTATCTTCAAACTATATATACCTGTATACCCCACTAGACATATGAGTAGAGATTTTGTTTTTGTTTGGAGAACTAGTGAATAGTGCTAACACTGTGCTAAATGTGTTAAAGAAATATCTGGGGGATGACCACTGATTCTCAAAATCTATTCCTCTTTCCTCAAATTTAGTGACCCCAAATTTATGATTCCTATATTTTTTGTATATATGAATTTTTGAGTGTGAAAATAAACTCAGAATATTATTTGTATAAGGCAGAGGCTACCTATTAGTAATTTCTTTATAAAAGTTCAAAGATTATGACATTTTGCTGTAGGTAAAGTATTACATAAAGTGTGGTGTGAAGTAATAGCTAGGGAATGTTCATTAGTTACACAAATTTAGAATTATGTTATTTTAGGAAGTTCAATGTACACAGGACATGATTAGAATGACTTCTACAGAGATGAGAATGTCAAAGATCCCTTCCTATGGAGACAGTCACCTAGATATTAGACTCTCACTTCTTGCGTCATGAATATACACACTTCACCATTATGGTTTGAATCTAGAATGTTCCCTAATACCTCAGTGTGAAAGTATAGTTCCCCAATGCAGTGAGGTTCCAAGAGGAGGCTTTTAGGCAATGATTGCATCATGAGAGCTCTGATCTAATCAGAGGATTAATGCTCCAAAAGGAATAATGGATTAACGCACTGGCTGAATGGACAACTGGAACATGGGACAGTTGGAGGAAGTAGGTCACTGGAGGTGTGCCCTGGAAGGGTTTATCTTTTCCCTGATGTTCTCCCCCACCCTCTTGCTACCTGGCTGCCATAAGATGAGATGAGTAGTTTTCCTCTACCATACCCTTCTGCCATACCTCAATCCCAGAATAATGGAGCTAGCCAACCATAAATGGCATCCTCTGAAACCATGAGTCAAAATAGATCTTTTGAAGACTGAGAGTAGTGATACTTCTAGGATTTGGGAGGCTGAGATGGGAGGATCTTAGGTTTGAGACCAGCCTCAGAAACTTAGTGAGATCTAGTTTCAAAATAAAAACAGGGCTAGGTGAGCTTGGCTCAGAGATAGAATGCCTCTAAATTCAATCCTTAGCATCACACACAAAAAATATTTTCTCTTTTATGCTGTACTTGTCAGATATTTTAATCACAACATTGAAAAGCTAACACACACATTCAAATATAAAAATAAAAATGGGTAAACTGTTTTAAAATATAGTCTCATCATGGACACTCATGTGTCATAATTTGTCTCTTCTGCCTCGGAGCCCAGAAAGGCACCAGTACTTCTCTTTCTACAGGTGGGGTGGGAAGCTCCTCATTTTCAACACTAAGTAAGCTAGCAGAGATGATTTCCATCTTTCTTCTCTCCCACGCTGTCAACATGAGTGCAGACAAAAAGCCTAAACATGTGCTATAGATTGAATGGTTGTGTCCCTGAAAAATTCATTTGTTGAAATCTTGCCCCCCGATGAGATGAAGCCATTTTTAATTAAATTAGTGCCTTTATAAAATACACACCAGGGAGCTGCCTCTTCTCTTTAGCCATGTGAGGACATAGCTAGAAGGTGACCTTTTATGGACCAGAAAGTAGGTTCTCAACAGACATCAAGTTTGCCAACACCTAGACCAGGGGCTTTCCAATCTTCTAAACTGTGAGAAATAAATGTTTCATGGTTAAAGCCACCTGACCTATCATATTTTTTGTTACAGCAGTCTGTATGGACTAGGACATCATCATTTTTGGTTTATTTCTAAACTTCCATGGATAAAAATGTTAGGTACAGAGGAAAATAATGGTACAATTAGCACATGTGTTAGCTGTTCATTGCTGTGAAAAAAAAAAAAATCTGAGAAAAGCAACCTAAAGAAGGAAAGATGTACTTCAGTTCATGATTTCATAGGTTTCAGTACAGGGTAGGCTGTCTACATTTCTTGGGCTTGATTTGAGGCTGGACATGAGGGCTGAAGAATGTGTCATAGGGAAGCTGCTCAGCACATGGCTGTCATGAAGCAGGGAGAGAGAGAAAGAGGATGCGGTTATGATAGACCCTTCTAGGGCATACACCCAGTGACCCACTACCCTCAACCAGGGTCATCTCCTACAATTTCTAATGCCTCTCAATAATGCCATCAAATTGTGAATCTATCAATGGGTTAATCCACTGATGAGGTCAGAGCTACCATGACCCAATCGTTTCCCTAAAGCTCCACACTGAAGATTGATGCTCTGGGGACCAGGCCTTCAACATGTGAGTCTTTGGGGAAAACCTCGTATCCAAGCCACAATATCATAGTCAAACATAAATAGGCATAGGCACATCATGCATATTTCTTGAATGACAAAAAATGTGTTTTTGAAAGAAAGAAAAGAAGAAAGTCAGGAGGGAGAAATAATAATTGAGTGTCTTGAACAGAGACATTGCCAACTCCCAGATTAATACTTTTTGGTTGCTCCGGCACATAGACTGTTCATGTTCTTGAAAGAATGTCAGACTTGGAGTAAAGGCATAATTTACAGATGAAATCTATTAAACAAAATAAATACATATATATTTTTATTTATATATACATTATATATGTACATAATATATATGTATTTTATATACACATTATATATTATATATTACATATGTATCATATAAACACATTAAATGTACACATTATACATACGTGCATATTATATATGTGTGTATATTATATACATATATGTATATATTATATATACACATTATATATGTATTATGTATATACACATTATATGTAATATATATGTATATATAGTATATGTTACTTTATATATATACATACATTTTCTTTTCGTTGATTAAAAATAAAATTATTATTCACTTAAATTTGTGTAACCTCATTCAAATTAGTGAAACTTCCCAGGGAGGTAAATATCACAAAATAAAACCTATCTTATTATTGCATGGTTAAACTCAGTCCTATTTATTTGGAATTTAGACTTATAGCGAGAGAGGAAAAACGATTATTTGTCTTTCAACACGTGTTTATACATTATTTAATTTCTTAATTTCCTCTTACTTTGGTTTCTCTCTAGTGCCTTCTTGCGGTATTGGAAGATCTCATTGCATAATTTCAGCATCACTAGTCTCCTCTTTCAATCAATAATCTCCCCAAATGTGAGGAACTAGGATATTCCCATAATTTTACTTCCCTAGGAACTATACTTTCCTTTAATTTTCTCAGTGTAAGTTCTGTTTTATTGGGAGCTGTTTCCGTTAGAGGTTTTGAAGAGAGCTTTTCTTGTTGATGTTTTTGCTTTTGGAGAAGAGCAGAAAGGGAGGTTGCTTTCTTTTTAGCAGCTGTGATGCTTTGAAAGGGAGGAAGAATTCAAACAGCACATTATCTCAATGTTGCTTACAGAACTGGTTTTAGAATGCACCACATGCAGGAAAAAGCATTTGTTTTCCAAAATTATTTATTATAGGAATGACTGAGATCCTCAGTGCACCGTTATTGTGGCCATCTGCTGGGGATGCAGACTGCTTTGTCACACATAGCCTTATTCACATCACATTCCTGTTAGGGAATTTTAACTGTAATTGTCTCTCAATAGGGGATTCTTAGGTCATCAGTAGTTTAGTTGTTGTCTGGAGAATATGAGAGGGAGGAATAACATTGAAATGGAATGATTACCCCAAACATAGTACTTTTTCTGTACAAAACGGACCCAATTTTACTACAATGAGATTTAACCAAATTCTTTTGCATTTTCTACCAGGCGTCACCAAGGTAGTAGAAATTAGAGTTCACAGAGCCTGAAGTTTCTAGCTCATTTCTTTAGCTGCTGAGCTGTGCTGTTTCTTTATTATTCTGCACATAAGAATAACGGCACACAAGGACGCTGTACTAATGTACACTCCTTGTCTGCAGGTAGGAGCTGAAAGTTGGCACAGTCAAACTGCAAAGAGAAATTAACATGAAATCTGGCAAGCCAGAATTTGTTTTAAGAGAACAACAACCTTTTCTCTTTTGAAAAATTATCATCAATTTGCAAGTTCTAGGCAAGCCTCATCAAATTAGACTGTTTCAAAATAAAAACTAAAAAGAACTGGGTGTGTAGCTTAGAGGTAGAATGCCCCTGGGTTTAGTTCTCAGTACCTAATACTAATACTAATACTAATACTAATACTGAAATTACCATCATTGATACACTTTCCTTATTTGACCATTTCAAACAAAGTCCTAAGGAGTTTGCTGAAATAATAAGCTATATGCATAAACTCATATGAGTTTATAACTCATATAACTCACTATAAACTCATTCTATATTCCAGAATAGAATGAGTGTATTTGTTTTCTGGAGTAGCATAGTGGATCGAGGCCAGCATTGCCAAAAGACCTGCTTTAATCCTTACTCTTTTACTTTTGTTGTGTGGCCTTGAATAAATTATTTAGTCTTTTTGTTGGTTTAAAATTTACTCATGTATCACAGAAGGCCATTGATAGCTGCAGTATTTATCCAGTAAGCGTATTGTCGTTGCTAGTGTATGTTTTTAGTGCTTTATAAAATAAGACATTACTAAGTGGCACGAAGTTGAAATACACCTGCATTTGAAGCACATTTGTTCTAGAGCTATGACCTCAATTTTCCTCTGATTTATGAAAATTTCTGGACATATTGAACTGAAAGTTTGATTTAATGATGATATTCATTATTATTAATGTTCATCATCAGAAACACTGAGGACTATCAAATCACATGCAAATAAAAGATGGAATATATGGTAAGTGTTAATAGTCTAATGTAAGATAATATTTGTCCTACAAAACCCACAAAGTAACATTTCAGATCCATGGTTTTGAATATATTGTCTAATATGTATCTAGCATAGTAAAATATTTTTACTACGTAGCTTTATGCCAAGAAAATAAAAAATCTTGTTTGTTTTTGTACTGCTTGGCAATGTTCAACAGATTGCTGCATGCTATTGTGGAGAATTTTAAAATGATTTTATGCTATAAAACTGTGAAGATGTTTTTGTTGGCATTTGGAATGGATTTTGGTGGTTGAACAAGCAGTTGAAATTTCAAATGTATACAAAGGGATTCCCTTTATGACAAAACTGCATGAATGTAAATACCTTACTTCAATTTTCTCAAATTTGGTAAGTGAAGAAGAGTGAGAAAATATAATTGTAATTTACAATAATTCAATGAAATGCAAATCATCTTTATAGTACTAATTCTAGAGTTTACTGATAGTTGTAATTCTAGAATGTTCCAATATTTTGTCATCTATTTACTTGTTAAAAGACAATTGTCTAGCAATTGAAATATATTGACAGTGATGTCCTGTCAGCATTTTTCAGTTGTGAATGGTCACATTTTATGTGACTATGTGACTATGTTGTATGTGAAAAAGATATAACATTGAGTACAAATCAGAATTTAGTGTGGTGTATTATATGCAGAAAAGTTATTCTGACCCATATTCAACTACATCTATAATTGTTTTGGTATTGAATGGTAATATACCATAAATAGAAGTGTAATTTGAGAGCCTAAATATCAATTTATTTATTTTACACTTCTTTTTTCAAAAGCTTCCACTGCCTAATGCCCATGAGGTAGCTATGGTATAGTCTCAAAGTAGGGATACTGACTCTCAGGGTGGCCAGGCCTTTGACTACTGTTCTAATAGTTGCATACATGCCTTTTTCTTTTTTTCTGTGGTGTGGTACTGGAGATTGAACCTAGGGGCATTCTATTTCCGAGCTATACCCCCAACCCTATTTTTTATTCTTTATTTTTGAAACAGAGTCTTACTTGCTGGGGTCCAGCCCTTGAGGCAGTGGGGTCGGAGGTCCCTCGACAGGTGTGGAATGAGACTAGGTCTCAAGAATGCGTTCACACCAAAATGCAGCATATCTGTTTTACTGTTTGTTAGTCGCTGTTTTATACTATTTTTTTTTTGCAATGAGGCATATAGAACAGGAATTTCTACAGACCTGTTTTTCCAAAGGTTATCCTCAACCAGTCAAGGTTAAAACACGTATATAAAAATTCTTTTGCACATAAAAATTCTTAAAAATACAACACGTATACAAAAATTATTTTCCATTAGTTAAAATATTTACAATTTGTTTAGCCCCTCTAAGCAGTATTCTATCTTATCTCAGGTAGTTAGAGGGTTAATGTATCCTGTAAAAATTCCAGGGAGACCAGGTGGGAGTGGGCAAAAGACTATTTGTAGTAGCTATTTAGATAAAATTGAAAAGCCTGTTTCTAGACTAATGCTTGTAAAAGATTAATGAATTGGGTTATCTCAAGGCACTGCTTTTTTTTTTTTTCAGCTAAGAGATCAGTATCTGTCAGGCCACATGTTTTTAAGAAATTTCCCTTTATAATTAATGTAAAAGCAAAACCCAAAGCATCCAAAATTTCCAGAATATAATGCTGCAAAGTGGGATATGCCACACATTCCTTCTTTTGGAATTGTCTGCCTTGCAGGACTCCAGCAGACCGAGCCTTGCTCAAGATCCAGCTATTAAGGAGCAGAGGCACTCACTAAGTTGCAGAGGGCCTCACTAAGTAGCTGAGACTGGCCATGAATCTGTGATCCTCCTGTCTCAGCCTCCCAAGTACTGGGATTACAAGCATGTGCCACTACCACACCTGGCTCATAAATGCCATTTTTAGATAAAAATTAATATACTGGACTGAAAATATAGCTTAGTGGTAGAGTGCTAGTCTAGCACTCACATGACCCTAGATTCAATCCTTAGCACTGTAAAAATAAAAGTTATTATATTTTTATATGGGCAATAATCTCTATATGGCTCAGCTTTTTTCCCCTCAAACATTTAGAATAATTAGGGTAAGAGTTAAACATAAAATTCTGGCTAGAAGAGCTTCAAAATGTGTTATTTCATACCTTAACATTCTTTCCTGCAGATGCATAATTTGCAATTGTAATTTATGTTCAGATATCTGAACTTCTATTCTGACTGCTTATTTTTTCTATCATATTTGGAAATACTAGGTATGCTTTACAATCTAATATATTTGATAAACCCTGAAGGAATCACCATCTAATGGGAAATAAGCAAATAGAAGAATGCATATTTATAGGGATTATATAGGTAAATTTATCATTACAGTAATTTTCCTTAATGATTATCAATACCATTTGTAATATTAACAACAACAACAAAATAATTCCTTACCCTATCATTTGCAACATTTTCAGATATTTTTCTTAGGTTTCTTTTCAAAAGAACTATAGAAACTGAATGACCTAATTGTAGTTTCCATAAACCCTTTGAAAACTGGTCATTCTATAATATGTAATAAATATAGGGATTAAACCCAGGGCCTCACACATGCTGGACAAGCACTCTGCCACAGAACCACATCCCTGGCCCAGCTAATTTATATTCCTGACAATGGTGCACAACTGACCTTTCTCTTCAAATCTTTGACAGTACATTTATTTTATTGTTGCTCATCATAACTGTCCTGACAGGTATAGGGTGATATCATATTTTCCTGATAATTAGTGATGCTGAGGATTTTCTCATACTATTTGTATATCTTCTTTGGAGAAAATATTTCTTATATACCAATGACTTCTTTGACTTTTGTGACATTACTTTCTCCTTTTTAGCCCTGCTACTTCTCCCTTTATTATTTTTCTGTATATTGCTCATGAACTTTCTACCTCCTGCCCTAAAATTAAATGGTTTTCTTTTCAGATTCTACTTTTTAACTCATTGCTCTTCTCTTCTCTAGTAACTAAGAAAGCTACACAATTGCATCACATTATCTGATATTTTCTCAAAAGGCTTACATATTGATCATCAAGACTAGAATTTTTTAACTTCCTGATAGATATATCTGCTTAAATAGTACCCAAACTTTAGATTCAGACTACCTTTATTTACATCCTGATTTTCCACCTATGAGTTCTTGGGCCTTGAACCTGTGTTAGTTTGTTAGGCTGTGTGATAGTGTAGATGTTGACCACTCTCCAAAGGCCCATATGCAAAGGCTTGGTCCACAGAGCGGTGCTATTAGGAGCTGGTGCAGCCTTTGTGAGCTTGGTCTTGTGAGACATCTTTGGGTCATTGGGGTGTGCCCTGTCTTTGTTCCCTTTCTCATGATATAGTGGTTTTGCTCTGCCACACATTCCTCTCAGTAGCCCCATCAGAGGTTCAAAACAAAGGGCCACCTAATCATAGACTGGAGTTTCTAAAACCATGGGCCAAGGTAAACATTTTCTCTTTATAAGGTAATTGTGTCAGATATGTTATAGTGCTAGAAATATGATTATAGCATTCTATCATAATAAAATCCCAGATTGAGTAGTTCAAACAAAAGCATATTTCATATTTTAGGGGGTTAGAAGTCTAAGTTTCAGCAGAGTTGGTTTTATTCTGAGTCCTCACTCCTGGGTTTAAAATGGATGCCTTCCATCTATGTCCTCACAAAGTTGCCTCTGGTGTGTGTGTGTGTGTGTGTGTGTGTGTGTGTGTGTGTGTACCAATAAAAGTATAAAAAACCCAAAGTGGCAGTGGGAAGTGGAGAGAGAGGGACTGTGCATCCAAACTCTGCTCTCACATCATGGAGTCTGGAAGCAGAGAGAAAGAGAGAGAGAGAGAGAGAGAGAGAGAGAGAGAGAGAGAGAGAGAGAGAGAGAGAGAGAGAGAGAGAGAGAGAGCACATGTGCAAGAGAGCAAGCGAGCCATGCATAGTCCCCAAGGCCACACCCCCAGGGACCCCTCCTTAGCAACTAAGTTCTGCTTCTAACATTGCTACCTTGTTTCCCTGAGGGCTAGAGGGACATTCTAAACCCAAACCATTAAAAAGTCCACTCAAATGTCCTCAGTTTACTTTATTAGTATAGTTTTTGATCCATTCATCTGTTGATGGACACCTGGGTTGGTCCATAATTTGGCTATTGTGAATTGTGCTGCCATGAACATGGGTGCGCATATATTACTGTAGTTCTCAGGTTTCAACCTCTTTGGAAAGGTACCCGGGAGTGGTACAGCTAGATCATATTGTTGATCCATTCCCAGTTTTCTAAGAAATCTTCACACTGATCTCCATAGTGGCTGAGCTAGTTTGCAATCCTACCAACAGTGTAGAAGAGTTCCTATTTCCCCACATCCTTGCCAACATTTATTGTTATTTGACTTCTTGATGATTGCCATTCTGATGGGAGTTAGATGGAATCTCAGTGTAGTTTTGATTTGCATCTCCCTAATTTCCAATGATGTTGAAAATTTTTTCATGTACGCATTGACCATTTGTATCTATTCTTTTGTGAAGTCTCTATTCAATTCAGTTGCCCATTTCTTGATTGGGTCATTTGTTTTTCTAGTGTAAAGTCTTTAAAATTCTTTGTATATTCTAAATATTAATCCTCTGTCAGAGGAATAGTTGGTAAAGATCTCCCTATTTGTAGGCTTTTTTTTTTTTTAGACTCTTGATGGTTTCCTTTGATGTGCAGAAACTTCTTAGTTTAATGCCACCCACTTATTAATTCTTGTTTTGAATTCCTGAGCTTTGGGGGGTCTTACTGAGGAAATTTCTACCTGTACCTCTATGTTGGAGTGTTAAACCTATGCCCTCCTCTAGTAACTTCACAGTCTCTGGTCTAAATTCCAGGTCTTTGGTCCATCTAAATTTGACTCCTGTGCAGGGTGAGAGGTAAGGATTTAGTTCCATTTATCTACAAATGAATAATCAGGTTTCCCAACACCATTTGTTGAAAAGGCTGTCTTTTCTCTGGCATATGTGTTTGGCCCCTTTGTCGAAGATCAATTGGCTAGAAGCATGTGAATTTGTTTCTGTATCTTCTATTCTGTTCCATTGGTCTATGCACCAGTTTTTGTGCCAATACCATGCTGTTTTAATTACTATAGCTCTATAGTATAATTTGAAGTCAGGAATTGTGATACTTCCTGCATGGTTCTTACTGCTGAGAATTGCTTTGGCAATTCTGGGTCTTTTGTTTCTTCACATGAAATTTATGACTGACTTTGAAGGTCTATGAAGAATGACATTGGTATTTTGATAGAGATTGCATTGATTCTATAGATCACTTTAAGTAGAATGGCCATTTTGATGATATTTATTCTGTCTTGTTATTTTTTAAGCAACCAGTGACCTCATATTTTTGAAGGAATATTTAACTGTATCTTATCTTTACATCCTACTTTTACAAAGCTCAGAACTAAAAAGTCCTTTGAGATTTGTAGAATAAAGCTTAATAGTGAATTAATGGGAGACATCATACAGGGATATTATCTGTATATAACTAGTAAATAACTATTGCGTAATAGCTTTAACATGATAATTAAACATTCTAATTTTATTTATATTTTATGAATGTCTATTAACTAATAAACAGGTCATTATTTTTTCTAAAACTTTACCATTTATAGTGGAATTGTTTGCATTTGTCCTATACTTCCTGGATGGAAAAGGTAAGAATTATGTAATTAGTAAGGGTTTTATGTAGATACTAATAAATAAATGAAATTTACATAATTTGGTTTATAAACAATGTCTATTTTAGGTAATTTTAGGTAAATAGATAACAATGTCTATTTTAGCCAGGTGTGGTGGTGCACACTTGTAATCCCAGCATTTGGGAGGCTGAGACTGAAGGAATCGGGTTCGCGGCCAGCCTCAGCTACCTAGTGAGGCACTCCACAACTTAGTGAGACCCTGTTTCAAAATAAGGAATAAAAAATAGGGCTGAGAGTATAGCTCGGAGGTAGAATGCCTCTGAGTTCAATCCCCAGTACCGCAAAAAAAAAAAAAAAAAGAAAAAAGAAAAAGAAAATTAACTTAAAATCTTACCACCTAGAGAAAGTGCTCCTAATATTATACTTAAATCTTGAGACTTTGTGTGTGTACGTGTGTGTATGTGTATATTCATGTATGCATATGTAATATCAATTGAGAAATGTGTGTGTGAGAAAAAAGATACTACTTTGCATATTGCTGTGTAACATTTGAGCTGAATAAAATTGCATTTAATCATTTTAATATATTTAATAAGTACCATTTTGTTGACTCTTTAGTTTATTTCTTTTTTTCTTTATTTGTCTTATGTATGTGAGGCAAGTATGCTATCACTGAGGCATATTCCAAACCCTAGATTGTTTTTTGTTTGTTTGTTTGTTTGCCTGCTTATGGATTAGATTGGATTTTTATCACAACTTACAATGAATCAATGAATTTGTTGAATCTATTTCATAGAAAATATTTTATCTAGAGCTTAAAACTTATTATCACAAGTTTATAGACTGCATATCCATAATTATTTTTCTTTTCCTTTTAGCTTTAGTTTCTCATCATTTTATTTTGATATTATTTTCTTTGCTGTTCCTGAATAGACTTGTGTAGTTCATCCATGTAATTTGAATTTCCAAAAGTCTCTTGGATTTATTTTTTTTCACTTGCCATCTGGTTTGTTAAAACATATTTATCTTTTTTAAAATGAACTATTTTTGATGTGTGTGTTTAAGAAGTATTTTCTTAAGTATGCTTTCAACTACTGTTTTGATTTTTTTCCTTTAGCACAAAATTATTTAATGTAGAATATGAAATATGTTGGTAGTGGGGTTTTCTATTTTTGTTACTGTAAATAATGCATATAGTTCCTCTCAGACTCATATTTGTTTTTAAATTTCAAAGCTATAATGTTATTTTACTAATTTCAGTATTATTTAGTATCCTTGAAAGAGACAGTATTATTTGGAATTATACCATTCATTAATAAAACATGATCATTCTAATGAATACTTATTTTTCTATATACATAATTGACAGTTACTTTCTATTCAGTTCTTTTAAAATTATGTAATTATCAATGCATTTACTTTTTATTTTTCCGAATCTCTTCACTTTGCAGTATTTCTTTAAAAGCAGTCAAGACTTAGATCTTATTTTCTGAGTTAAATATATTATCTTCATCTTTCAGTAGATCTCTTTAGCATATATTTACATAAGGTTAATCTTCCATCTCTCATTTAATTTAGTTTTTTCTTCCTTTAAGACAATTTATCTTTGTTATTCCATCTGTTTTCTTCTTTCTTATAGAACAGGAAAGTTGTACAGCTTGGTTTAAATCTGAAATCCTATTGCCACTTGGTTACATAGTATATTTACAGTTTGATTTCACAGGCTAACAACTTAAATAATTAAGTAAGAATTTATTTTCTGATTCACTTGGAAAAATGAACACATTTATTTTTATCCTAATTTTTTTCTCACTTTGAGACAGAATAAAATAGAAAAAAAAAACTACTCTAGGATTTTTGCTTAAATGTATTCATATACGACTATAGCTTTCATTTATTTTATTATCTCAATTTGAATAATCATGATATTTTCCATGTAATCATATGAGCAATGACACAACAGATATTGGTTTGATCAGTTTTTGAGTAAAAGCATTAAAAACTTATCTCCTTGGAAAAATGACCTACATGGCCAACGGAAGAGTTTTTGTGCAAAATATAAAAGATAGCACTAAAAAAATAGTGGGAAAACAAAATAAAAAATATGTAGGAACCAGATTAAATGCCTATCACTGATCAAATCAGACAATTTGAACATCAGAAAGAATGTAAAAATTCTTTTTGAATGAATTAATTCAATTAATATGAAAAAAGAAATAATTCAATTAATATGAGAATCTATAATAATTAAATAATGATATTGAAACTAGTGTTGAGGGCAGGAAGATGAGAAAGCTCTTATATATAAAATATAAAATAATATACTATGAATAATAGATAGAGGAAATCTTATTACAATTCCCATTGTAATAAATTGTTTAGATATGAACCTTCAACGTCTACTAAAATTACTGGGTAAAAGATTATTGAAAAACAAATTATTTCCACATTCTCAAAGTATTGCTCCACAGATATATTTATTGCAAGAAGATAAAAATTCATTATGATGGGGAAATATTGATTAACTAAATGATCAAGCTGGATGTGGTGACATAAACCTATGATCTTAGTACCTGGGAAGGTGAGACAGGAGGATTATAGGTTTGTGGCCAGCTTCAGTAACTTAGTGAGACCCTCAGCAACTTAGAGAGACCCTGTTTTAAAAGAAAAAGTAAAATTGGGCTGGAAATGTAGCTCAGAGGTAGAACACCCTTAGGTTCAATCCCCAACACCAAACAAACAAACAAACAACAAATGAAAAAGAAAAAAAAAAGATCAAATTTAGAATTATCATCAATGCAACAAACTGGCATTAGGACCACTAATGAAAAACGTCCAGGAGGCACAGTAAGTATCACCTATGCAGAAATATTGCCAGCAATGAGTATTTTAAGCTAGTGATGAAGTAACAACTAAATAAATACAAGTGAAGGGACATTTTGCGAAACCACTAGGCTAAAACATCAATGACATAAAGTATAACAAAATTCAGGTTAGGGGGCTGTTATAGTTTAAAATTTCATGCCAACTGAATTCAGTTTAATAATATCTTATTGCATCTTATATGTAAAATCAGGAAAAAGATAAGGGATAATTTGTGATATTTAAACATAAAGTTTAGAGTAGATGATTAAATTTTATAATACCAAATGTCTTAAGAGGATAATGTATTTTGTTTGTGGAGAGTTGAGATATGAAAATTAAAATATTTAAGTAGAGCGTCAAGGTGTCTGCAGCTAACCTAAATAGTAAGACAAGCTGTGTGTGGTGGTGCATACCTGTAACCCCAGTACTTGGGAGGCTGGGACAGGAAGACCACAGGTTTGAAGCCTGTCTCAGTAATTCAGTGAGGCCCTCAGCAACTTAAAGAGACTTGTTTCAAAATAAAATAGGGCTGTGGGTGTAGATCAGAGGTAGAATGCCCCTGGGTTCAATCCCCAGTAACCACAAAACATAGTAAGACAGACAGACAGACACAAACACACACACACACACACACACACACACACACACACACACACACAAACTCTCTAAAGATAAAGCAATTGTACAATTACCATTGGTGAAAATTAAATTTGCATGTTTATAGTAACTTCAATTTTTCCGTCTAATTGAAGTTTTTTGTTTGTTTGTTTTGGGGAGGATAAAAAGTTGTTATTGCAGGCTGTGTTTCCCTGGAGGCAGATACTGAGGCAGTGAGATTTAGTGGGGAGTTATTAGAGTGCAAGGGAGAGCTGAGGTCTCTGCATTATAGGGAGCTTGAGGACAAGGACTGTCAGTTCCATAATGCCAGTATTGAGTGGAAATGTCCATGCGCCCCTGCTTTACTCAGACACTCTCTGAATGAGGAGCCTGGCAGAAGAGCCTGACTCAGACTCAAAACCAGGGCAGACCCTACAGAATCTAACAGCTGGAGGCTGTCAGCTATTCAGGGCTGAGCAGAATCCTTTGAAATGATATCTCTGTGACTCTTCATGTCTGTCAACATGAAGTAAATAGAAGTAACAATATGTTTGTATCTGTTTACATAGTAATTTCTAGTGGAGTTCTTAATCTAGTTGTGCATTTATGTAAATTCAGTATTCAACATTTCCTAATTCCTGTATTCTTTTATTGATTCATTTCTTGTTCAATGGATACACACTTATATCCATTTTTTTGTTGCTGGGAATTGAACCCAAGGGCATTCTACCTCCAAGCTATACCAGCATCCCTATTTATTTATGTATTTATTTATGTATTTATTTATTTATTTATCTTTTTTTTTTCGGTACTGGAGATTGAACTCAGGTGCATTCTACCTCCGAGCTATACCCCCAGCCCTATTTTTTATTTTTTATTTTGAAACCGAGTCTCGCTAAGTTGTGGAGTGCCTCACTAGGTAGCTGAGGCTGGCCACGAACCCGGATCCTCCGGTCTCAGCCTCCCGAATGTTGGGATTACAAGCGTGCGCCACCACACCCAGCTTTTATTTATCTATTTTTAAACAGTATCACCCACTTGCTGAGGCTGGCCTCAAACCTGCGATCTTCCTGTCTCAGCCTCCCAAATACTAGGATTACAGGTATGCACCGCCTCACTCAGCAAAAATAAAAATGTACTTATTTATAGTGTACAACGTGATGTTTAGATATATGTATGCATTGTGTAATGGCAACATCAAGCTAACTAACGTATTATTTTGCATTGTTACTTAAGTTACTATTGTTGCTAGTTGTGGTGGTGCATGCTTGTAATCTCAGTACTTGGAAGGTTAAGACAGGAGAATCCCAGTTCAGGCCAGCTTCAGCAATTTAGCAAGACCTGTTTCAAAAAAAAAAAAAAAACAAAAACAAAAAAAATTAAATAGGGCTGAGAGTTTAGTTCAGAGGGAAAATGGCTCTAGTTTTAATCTCCAGTACCAAGATGAATGAATGAATGAATGAATATTTTCTGCAAGACCCTAATATAATTTAAACATTGATACTGTCACCATTACAATGATGAGCACAAACATGCATTAAATATTTTCAACATACCAAAAACTTGGCTAGCCCATTTATAAATATGATCTCACTACCATCTGATGTATGACAAAGAAGAAGTTTTGAGGGATTAAAGAATTTTTTCAAAGCTGCACCTGTAATAGAGATGAGTCAGGACTCAGTGGCAGCCTGTCTAGTCATAAGCCCAGTGATTACATAATGCTAAGAGCTTTCATCTGCCGATTTAGGTGCTTCTTAAGTCAGTGGTTTTATTTTTTATTGTGTCTTTGAACAGGATACCTGATTTCATCTATTCCCTTCAGCAGCATTTGTTATTTTATAGTGCCTTTTTTTTTGTCCTTTTCTCTATCTTTGACTTTTACTTTCTTTTTTTGTTTCCTTTAACATTCTGGGACTATTATTCTTATTTTTTACCTGTATGCTTCTTAATGTCATAATGTTATGAATTTGTGTTCAGGCTGAACTTTCTATGAATAATATTTAAACTACTTGCATGATACTAATTTATAACTGTCGGGGGCCTAGTTCCGCGGGCTAGACCTCGCCTCTAGATGGCGCCTGGCAGAGCGCCAGAAGCCGCTGCCGGATAAACATTCTAGGGCTGTGCCACGCCAGAGCGCATGCACCAGCACGCCCGACTCGTGGCCGGGCCAGGTGAGAGCTGTATGAGACACCTCGTGGCTTAGGCCGGTGCAGGTATAAAAACCTC
>PVLC010014892.1:0-21880 GCA_004027655.1 Graphiurus murinus
TTTAGCTATTAAGAAATTATTTATTCAACCACCCTAATAGTTCTACTAAAAGGTCTTTTGCATATAGATAGTAAATGATTCATATCTTACAATAATGCTTATAAATGGGTAACATAATTTTGTTGTGGAAGAAACAAATATCAGTTACCTTGCAATGCTTCAAAGCTTCTTTATATTCTTTGTTTCTGATTGCATCTCTTGCGCTTTTTAAAGCAATCTTCACTTCTTTGCTGGACATCTGTCAAAGCAAAAAGCCCAGGTAAATATACAATAATATCTACCTAACTGTAAGAGTTCCAACAAACTTAATCATCTGTGATTCCTTCTATGTGGAACATTCCACCCACTACTATATGCACGGCTTATTCCCTCATCTTTTCAGATTTTTACTCATATGTCACTTCCTCAGTGAAACTTTCCTGGATATACTGTTTAAGGTTTTAGTCCTTCTATTGCCCTACTCCAAACCACCTGGTATGTCCTTTAGCCCTTTCCTTGTCTTATTTTTCTTCAAAGCACTTAACATATCCAATATACTATATATTCTACTTATTTATCTTATTTTTTATCTTCACCTCAACCCCACCAGAATGTAAGTGCCATATAGGCAGGATTTTTGTCTCGTTTGGGTTTTTTCACTGCCTCAATCCCCAGAACCTACTATGTGACAAATTATCAATGATCACTAAATATATGTTGAAAATGAGTTACATTTTAATTATATTTACTCTCCATATATTTGGCTAAAATATAGATGATCTTACAGGCAAGAACCCAAAATACATACTAATCTCAATATAATTTTCTGAGGAAGAGCTAGGAGAGTAAGCCCAAGACACAGAGTAAACACTAACACAAATAACTTCAGTAACTGTGATGGGAGAGTTTAAGAAAGCATTCTGTTTTAGTGCTAGTTTCTGTAAAATATAAATCAGGATATTAACTGTCTTCACTATAAGGATTACCATATGATTACTTTCTCTAAAGAGAAATAAATGCAATGTTTTACATGAATGGAAGCACAATGAATATGCAAAACAATTGTACACTAATTCCAGCCATAAAAGGATATTTCAATTGTTAGACAAAGTACTTCTTGATTAAATTTTAAATGAAATTAGTCTATCTTAATATTTTATAACTTACTCTGGCTTACCAGTCAGTAAGTCAAATTCGATCATAACTCAATGTAGAAAAAAAAATTTCTGCTAACTCCATTTATCTTTAGTTTCATCAAAAAGGTAAAACAAAGTTGGGTAAGTATTAAGTACAGACTCATGTTCAAGGGAACAAAATGAGTCAAAAAGATAGATTGCTAACATGGTTCACTAACAGTATTTTATATAAAGAAGAGAATGATGTACACATATGAAACCGAAGAAATTTGTGAAACAAGAGGTTAAAAAAACAATCTTTTTTACTTAAAGAAAATTAGCATTAATCCATGCATAGTGGTACACACCTATAATCTCAGAACTTGGGAGACTGAGACATGAAGATTGCAGGTTCGAGGCCAGCCTCAGAAACTAAGTGAGAACATCAGCAACTTAGCAAGACGCTGTTTCAAAATAAAAAGGGCTGTAGTCAGAAGTAGAATATAATATGCCTGGGTTCTACCTCCAGGACCACAAAACTTAAAAATAATAATTTAAAAAAAGAATCTTAGCATTCAAAATAATATAAAAATTAATATACTGTTAAATCAATTTATCTATATGTAGAACTAAAGTCCCCAAATAGGCAGAAAATATTTTTATGCCATTATAATAGTTATATACTTTAAAGCAACATATTTCATATGCTCTTATCTTAGAGACTACTTACTATCTTACCTGAAATTACCTTGGTATTAATTTACAGGTGAGAACTTGAGAAGGACTTTTTTGTAGTTTACAGACCTTGATGGGTATAAATAACAAATTTCAATGCTGATTTCACAAATTTTCTCCAATCAGTTTCTTTTGGTAAAATACCTATAGACTAAAAAGAAGAAGACATCAATGATCATGACCACACATCTAAGCCAATAAAAAGAGGTTTCCAAGTTAAAAAAAAAAATCAAGAAATGCCTAAATTACAAAACAAAAACAAAAAGCAGTTTCAAAATAAGACCAAACAAAAACAAAGACCACAATCGTTCCAAGATGAAAATCACCATCTACCACCAAGTATTTAAGTAGGATCTTATACATACAAGGTAGAAGCAATTGGCACTAATACTATATGCATTCCCCAAGCTAGTTGCACATGACATAAAACAAATAGAGATCCTTGCTCTGAGAATATCCTGTAAATCAAGAGAAAGACTTAAGACATTTATGAATCATTAGAGAATCAAATGATAAACTAAGGATAAATAAAAGAGCAATAGGAATTCAGAGAAGAAAAGCTGTGTGATATAAAGTAATTAATGGCTACTAGATGGAGAAAACAGGACCTAAGAATGAAGGAAAGAAAAATGGCATTCATTTTTGCATACTGTCACACAATGAAAATTTTCCTACTACTAATCTAAAAAGTATTTATCCAACATAAAATAAGCTTAAAAAGTAGTAACTATATTTAAGAAGAGTTAGAAAGTGACAGTCATGTCAGAAGGGCAACAAAAGCCCTCAAAGCTACCTATTGTAAGTACATTAATTGATTTGTCCTTAAGTCCCCAGATGAAGCTATGGAACTTGAAGCTATATTCTATTATGCTCATACAAAGATTCAACAAAACAAAACATAATAATTAGAAATAATAATGACAATGGAAGTTAATTACAGAAAAGAAAAATACCTTTAAATCTAATAACAAAAGTCTAAAAATATTTTGTAGTGATCCATAGTCTGATTCAAGAATTCTATGCCATTAAACCATTCTTCTGAAAGAAACTGATAACAGCAATCATTAAGTAAAACAGACTCCAATTTCTTATTAATAAGTATTTTAGATACTTACCTTTTACCTATTAATGCCACCTCTGTCTTCTTCCTGAATTGAATTTCAGATTGTTCCTTACAGGTTTTCCATCTAAATGAAATAAAAATATGAAACAGTCATATAAAAGGGATGTCATTTATAAGCCAAAATTTTCTGTATTTTTTAAACATCAGATTCATATTCAATTTTCATAATTTAAAACATGAGAAGTAATCATGTACAGAAAAAGATGTGTTCCTGTCATCAGACATCAGAATAAAGACCTGTAGAAACAAAGCCACAGAGAGTAAATATAGCCCACAGGACCAGAACCAGTACTACACTGTAAAAAAAAAAAAATTAAACATAATTCTCACTAACCTAAATGTCAGTGAATATTGTTTCTATGGTAAAGTATGTTCTATGTTCTAAATTGGCTAAGAACAATTTTTGGAAACATGTTCAATTCATGAGAGAGTCTACTTGTATTAACTTTCATGGTGAGATATATATACATTACATATACATATACACACACATATATACATATATATATATGGTCTCGCTTCCCATTCCACAAAGAAGCTCTTGGTGGAAAAGTCTACTGTTTATATTTTTGTATGCTCTAGTAGATCTTTAGCATGCTACTTGATTAACATTCTACTTCACTAATAGAGATTTAAGCTCAGCTGACTGTCATGAAATGTAATTAACTGATGAGGGAGTAGTGAGTTAAGACACACACTGCTGAATTTCCAGTCCTGTTCAAAATGGTTCCCTGGAAAACCTTGGTTCAGTCATTTAATCTCTCCAGATTTGTTTCCTTATGAGCAAAAAGGTCAAAGAGAGGATTATAAAAATATTCCATGTAAAAGTTCTGGGCCCAAGTAGGTGTTCAGTAAATGCTTAGTATAATGCTCAGCATAGTCTATGTGAGTTATTAGATATTTAAGGTTTGCCTCTTGTTAAAAATATTCTATGCAAAAAAACACTGCCAGATATTAGTATTAAGAACTGATTTTTTAAAAATAAGTATATATAATCCCAGTAGTTGGGAAACTAAGACAGAAGAACCGCAGGCTAGAAGCCAGCTTCAGCAACTTAGTGACACCTTCAGCAACTTAGCGAGACCCTGTTTTGAAGTAAAAAATAAAACAGGCTGGAGGTGTAGCTCAGAGACAGAATGGTACTGGGTTCAATTCACAGTACCAAAATAATAATCATAAGTAGTAGTAGAATTCCTTTTCCTGTCAAAATATTAAAAACGACTAGTGTGATGTGCAATCATGTACCTGAAACGGTAATGAAATGAAGATTTTGGCTTTGAATCAGAAATCTGCTTCTTCCAGAATTCTCCAAAGAAGTTCAATAATCAGATGGGAACAGCTGATCATTCTTCAGCAAAACAACGGTATTTGGAACCTACATCAATCACTGAACACGTCACACAGCCCATTTCTTCCTTTGAGATTCTGCTTGTTTTTCTCCTTTGCACTCTGAAGGCAAGGAACAAGCTAAGCTTTATCCCCGCCTAGAACCTCAAACTTCTTATTAGGCCCTGCTTCTCAACCTGGAGGATCCCAATAATTCCATACTGCACAGGCAAAGAGAAACAATTAGATAAGGTAGGCTAGAAATTTACTTGGGGAGGGTATTCCAGCAGTCCAAAGGTACCCACAGGGCACTGGAGGTTTTCCAGCCAAGGCCCCCATAAGGAACCGCCCCATCCAACTTAAGTGACAGGCGCGCCGCCACCTCATCAACGCCCAGTTCACGCTCTCGTCCAACACTCAACCATGCTTCTTCCGGGCAAAATGAGCAGTCCCGGGCCCCGATTCTTTCTCAAGGTAACAATTTAACTACCTTTAGGCTCCAATTTCTGCAAAAACAACAGCGACTCGAACCCACCTGGGACAGATCCGGCTCTTTCACAAACGCCAAATCTGAACCAAGAGCGCATGCGCCTTTCCCAGGCAGCTCTCACGTGACTGGACGGGGCTGGAGTTTAAGTCCGCTCGGTATTTGATTAAAAGGTCTTCACTTGAGTTAAAGCGAGGCGGGAATTTCTCCTTTGCCCTTATTTGATGGGAGTTGTAGTTCTGTGGATGAAACTCTGAGTTAGTGTACGGGACACGGAAAGTAAACAGCAAGTTCTGGGAGTTCTTCGCTGTCCCCGCCTTCCTTGGCCCTGGAGAGAGATCCAGAAGACGCTGGCTCAGTTGCGAGCTGTCAGAACTGCTGGCCCCCGATGCTGCTGCTGTGGGTGTCGGTGGTCGCAGCCTCCGCGCTGGCTGCACCGGCCCCCGGGGCGGGTGGGCTGAGGCCACGAGCAGCCGAAGCGCCTAACGTGGTGCTAGTCGTGAGCGACTCCTTCGTAAGTACCGTGAGGGCGGGGACGTGCGCTTGTGACCCGAGACAGCTCCAGCTCGGGTACTGCGGCGTCTGGGCGCAGATTCTGAGACGCTTTCAGACGTGTGTTACCCCATGCAAAGTTAAGAAATTTATCGTAAGGCCATTCATGCACACACCTACATCACACACGTACGTATACTTATAAAACAATACCTTAGTAAGTGAAACACACTCTGATGGCACCTTTACAATTGTACACACAATTTGTGTGTGTGTGTGTGTGTGTGTGTGTGTGTGTGTGGTGGTGGTGGTGATCCTACTGTCCCAGCCTCCCAAGTACTGGGAATACAGCCGTGCATCACCACATTTGGCCAAATCTTTTATTTTTATTGCTGGCCTCGACACACTACTAATGAGCTTTTAGTCCACGCATCCCCTTCTCTCCCCGCCCCAGTTCAATTCAATTGTGAGGGAAAATAACATTCTGCAAATCTATTAAGACTGTTGTTAGCTCATTAGCTCTCCGAAAGTCATTTACCAGTTCACGTTTCAAAAGTCATTTACCAAGTTTTTTACCAATTTTGTTTGAGAGGCGAAGAAAGTTAACTTTATTTTTTTATTACCTAGGTAGCTGATAATCCTATTAATGCTGATTTAAATGTGTTAGTTGATAGAATTTGATCCACTCCCTCATATTCCAGAGAAATTGTGTGTGCTTAAATTTGAATCGAAACTATCAGTATGATCTCACAATTTATTTTTCTCTTTCTAAAATATATGTGCTTTCTAGATCTGTCTACTGGAAAGGTCTAGAAACAATAAAAACCCAATTGTTTGTTATGATTTAGATATGACCTGTCCTTCAAAGACTGATTGAAGTCTTGGTCCCCAATCGAATAATATTCAGAGGCAGGCGTTTCCGAAATTACTGGATGTTGAGGGCTCTAACCTCATCAGTGAATTAATCCAGTTGATGAATTAATGAGTAGTTTTAATAGACTTTTGGGAGGTAGTGAAAAGGTAGGAGGTGGGGCCTAATGGAAGGGAGGGAGTCCTAGGGAATGTGCCCTTGGGGACTATGTCTTCTCTTCAGCCCCTCTCTAGTTACTAGCTGTCGTGAGCCCAGTAGCTTTCATCCACCATGCCCTTTTGCCATGATTTCTCTGCCCCACCTAACAGTGCAAAGCAATGAAGCCAGCCCACCATGGACCCATACCTCTGAAAGCATAAGCCAAAATAAATCTTTCCTTCTCTAGATTGTTCTTGTCGGTTATTTTGGTCACGGCTAGGAAAGGCTAACACATTGATAGTTTCCATTCAAATTTAAGATTATAAGGATTTACATACAAAAATAAGATAATATTGTTACAAATAACAATAGTCCTGAATGCAGTTTCTTTGCAATTTTTGTTTTAGGTATATTCAATTATATAGCCAAAAGACTACTTTTTAATTTTAAACAATAATGGTCTCTATGATTATACTCTCCGAGTTTGGTATACAGTTAGATTCTTCACAGGATGAGTTACCGTTTCTAAAACTTATTGGGTAAGATAGGGCAATTGAGCCAAAAATAAATGTGGTAAGAAAATAGCTCATTGGTTTTACTTTGCAGGACCACTCTCCAACAATATAAGCAAAGCAAGCAAAAACTATTTTTAAAAAGACTATAAGTAAAAACTATTTTAAATTTTATTAAATAACACTGAAAACATTTCAAGTGTCTGGAAATTGAAAGTCATATACTAAATGAAGAAACATTCATGCAAGAAAATACACTAAAACTTGGTAAGAACAGCAAGAATCCATGCAGTGAACCATGGCTTAGCTTGAGAGAAGCTTTGCTCTGGATGAATGTAGCCAGATTAATTAATATAATTCACATATTAATTGAGTAAAGGACAAAACCCACATGATCATTTCAATAGATACAGAAAAAGCATTTGACAGAATCTAATAACCCATTATGCTAAAAGCACTCAAACAACTAGAAAGAGAAGAAAACTTTCTCAACATAGCAGAGGGCATCTACAAAAAAGACGTACTTTTACCATTATACTAAATGAGGAAAGACTGAATGATTTCTGCCTAAGATCAGGAAGAAGATGAGGACTGTGTTCTCATCACTTCTGGTTAGCATCTTACTGAAGATTCTAGCCAGGGAATTAGACAAGAAGATGAAATAAAAGGAAATATTTCCAATATTGGAAAAGAAGAAATAAAAGTATCTGACCTTGGAATAACCATGTACCTAGGATCCTAGGGAATCCACTCCAAAACTATTGAACTACTAAATTAGTTTAATAAGATTTTAAGATACAAGATCAGTACAAAAAAAATTTATGCTCTGAAAATTACAAAACATGGTTGAAAAATTAAATAGCACCACAATATGTGATAAGGCATCCATATTCATGGATTAGGAGACTTAATACTGTTAATATAGTTATACTCAGCCAGGTGTGGTGGCACACACTTGTAATCCCAGTACTTGGGAGGCTGAGCTGGGAGAATTGCAAGTTGGAAGCCAGCCTTGGCAACTTAGCAAGACCCTGTCTCAAAAGAAAAAGGGCTGGGGGTGTAACTCAGGTAGAGTACTCCTGGGTTAAATCTTCAGAAGTGGGCCCATGCACTGGGTATGGTGGGACACGCTTGTAATTCCAGTACTGGAAAGGCTGAGACTGGAGGATTACAGGTTCAAGGACAGCCTCAGCAAGTACTGAGACTCTTGTCAACCTAGCGAGACCCTGTTTCCAAATAAGAAATAAAATTGGGCTTAGGGTAAAGCTCAAAGGTAGAATGCCTCGGGTTCAATCCCCAGTACCACAAAAAAAAAAAGTAGGCCACGAGCGCGCACACACACACACCAATGGGATAGATTCAAAAGTCCAAATATAAGCTCCCATAGTAAATTGATTTTCAACAAGGGAGATAAGACCATTTAATAGGAAAAGAATGATCTTTTAAACAAATGGTGCCGAAAAAACAATATCCACATGCAAAAGAATTAAATTGAACCCTGCCTTCCACCATATACAAAAAATAACCACAAATGAGTGAGTCGAATATATAAGCTAAAACTATAAAACTCTTATAAGAAAACACAGGTATAAAACTTTGTAACCTTAAATTAGGCAAGTAAAAATGAGCAAAAGATTTGAATAGACATTTCTCCATAGAAGATATCAGATGGCAAATAAATACATGAAAAGATGCTCTGTATCACTAATCATTAGAGAAATAGAAATCAAACCACAGACACCAATTCATACCCATAAGCACGGCTATGATAAAAAAAAAAGATAGACAATAATTACAGTTAGCAAGAATATCAAGGAATTAGAAGAATTGGAACTCAAGCCGGGCGTGGTGGCGCACGCTTGTAATCCCAGCAATCCCAGGCTGAGACCCGAGGATCCGGGTTCGCAGCCAGCCTCAGCTACCTAGTGAGGCACTCCGCAACTTAGTGAGACTCGGTTTCAAAATAAAGAATAAAAAAAAAAAAAATAGGGCTGGGGGTGTAGCTCGGAGGTAGAATGCCCCTGAGTTCAATCCTCAGTACCACAAAAAAAAAAAAAAAAAAAAAAAAAGAATTGGAACTCTCAGACATTGCAGGTGGGAATGTAAAATGGTACAACCACTTTTGAAAACAGATTGGCAGTTCCTCCAATGGTTAACTCTAGAGTTGCCATATAATCCAGCAATTCTATTCCGAGGTATATGCCCAAGAAAAATGAAAACACATGCCCATGCAAAAATTTGTACATAAATCTTCATGGCAATATGATACTAATAGCTAAAAGGCAGAAATAATCCAAGAGTCCATCAGCTGATAAATAGATAAAAATTGGTAATATTATTCAGCATTAAAAAAGAAATGTATGCCACAATATGAAACCTATAAGACTTTATACTAAAAGAAACTAATCACAAAGAACCACATTTTGTATGATTCCACTTATATGAAATGTCCAGAGAAAGCAAATATAGAGAGACAAAAAGTAGATTAGTAGTTGCTTAGGAGTGCAGGATTTCTTTATGGAATGATGAGAATGTTCTAAAATCAATTGTGGTGATGGTTGCACAACTTTCTGAATATAATGAAAATCATTGAATTCTGCACTTAAAATGAATGAGTTGTATATGAATTATATCTTAATAAAACCATAAAAGACATCGGCAGCATCTGCATCCCCACTTCCACCTTCCCTAACCTCCCCACCACTGTACCCACAGTGAATTGAGTTTTGGTGAGGTTTCACCAGCAGAGGTTAGGAATAGAAATTTTTTCTGCAGAGCCTAATAAAAATGTGCTTCAAGTTCAGTTGATGAGCAGAATGGGAAGAACACTACAAACAATCTTGCCATAACAAATAAGGCAGTTACTGTTGCATTATTTCATTGGGATGATGCATTGAAATATACACTTCTCAAGTTCTCTCTTGCCCAGAATTAGGGGAAACTGAGTACCAGGCCTTGATTCAAATTGGTTCAGTATGGTTCAGGAGCAATCAAAATCACTATATCTCAAGAGATTTTTCAAAGCACGTATTGCAATTTGTAAATATTCATGGCTTATTTATCAGTGTACTTTTTTATACTTTTATTGGTGCATTATAGTATACGTTTTGCCTCTCCAGCTAAGCCATAAGTTATGAGGCAGGACTCGATTTTATTGACTATTGCATCCTCAGCTCTTGCAGAGTGCTTGGCACATAGATAAGTACTCAATAGGTCCATGTTAAATTTGCCCATAATCTCCTGCTCCCCCCCCAAAAAAAAACTTTCCAAGGAGTCATTTAATTTATTTACTATATTTAAATGATTCCAAGTATAGCAATGCATTAAATTTAGAGATTTATGCCTAAATTTGTTTATGTGGGGGGGGGATGCTGGGGATTAAACCCAGAGGTAGTCTTCCTCCAAGCTACATTCCTAGCCCTATTTTATTTTATTTTATTTTTTGAAACAGGGTCTCACTAAATTGCTAAGGGTCTCACTAAGTTGCTGAGACTGGCCTCAAACCTGTGATCCTCCTGTCTCAGCCTCCCAATTACTGGGATTACAGATGTGCACCACCACACCTGGCTTATGCTCTAGATTCTGTAACACTCTGTATTTGTTTTATCTTTTGAGGTTTTATATAATATTGAAGTCTTCTGTTGTGAATTTTATGTTAAAATTAAAGAAAATAATTTTCTTATTTTGAATGAAACTAATGTCATTTTTTTTTCCTCCAGGATGGAAGGTTAACATTTCATCCAGGAAATCAGGTAGTAAAACTTCCTTTTATCAACTTCATGAAATCACATGGCACTACCTTTCTGAATGCCTACACAAACTCTCCGATCTGTTGCCCATCGCGTGCAGGTAAACATGCTTAATAATAATGGAAGAAAATAGCTACACAAAAAAATATATTCACAGTTTAAAAATTATACACTAAAGTAGAATAATAGAGTCATATCTGGCACCTAATTTTTTATTAATTACTATAAGAGATTTGTGTTCTAGGACAAGTATTGGGTATTGGGGTTATTTGAACTTCTAGTTAACTTTTCAAGAGTAGGAATTTCTATTATCTATAATACTATCTAGGTCATATGTTACTGTTTTATTTCCTCATGATTAGTGACTAAGAATCTTTTGACTATTAAAGCAGAAGAGGAAATAACTCATACTCCCTAACAGAGTTCTATTTTGAAGGAAATTTTTCAGTAAGGGTATATGGAGGACTTCTGTGAATATTAAAATATACTGCAAAGTAGTTAGAACTTCTTGTATCTAAGATTGTCTGAATTCTTCCATATAATTTGAGATTATCTCTTTCTCTTCAGTCTCTGTTCATTTCTAGTTGTTCACTTTTGTCAAAATAATTTAACAAATAGGCACAGATTTAATGGCAAAAGGTCAGTGATAGCAAGCCATAAAAGATAAAGAAAATTCAGTTTTATAAGTTCTGTCTGTTGTCTGACAGTTGCTTTCCTTTTCCTCTGTCTTTCTGGTCTGTGATTGTCTATCTTGGAACTCATAAGTAGTACTTAATTTGATTTCATGTGTAAGTTACTGAGGTAATACTCTCTGTGATTTCAGGCACAGGTTCTTTCACCTGTGTTTTCAGCACTGTGAGGTATATAACCACCAATGGCTAAAGGAAACCTAAACTATATTAAATTTGATGTTTCAGCGATGAAGGTCCAAGCATATTAAAAAACATTTTTCCAACTTCTATTCTGATTTGAGTGAAATGAACATGAGACTAGGGTAAAGTGATGAGCTAGATTCTCAGTGCACCGTGTCAAGCAAGTCACTCAGTTCCTTCTGCAAATGCCAAATCCCTCACAGCATACACAGCATTACCTGAAATAATACAAGAGAAAGTGCTCAGTGAACTCTAAAGGTCTCCAAAAACTTAGACAATTTTTCCTGGAAGAAGCATATTTTGAAGAGTTTGAACAAAGAGAAAGAATAATAGTAATAAAAATGAATGTTTATTGCATTCTTACTGTGTATGGCAGTATTCTAAGTGTCTTACATATATTAATTTATATAATCTTCATAATAGTTTCATAAGGTACTGTTATCATCCCCAATATTCAGATGAAAACTAAAGTACCAAAAAGTTAAGTAACATACCAAAGACCACTCAATAACTAGTGTTACTGAGATTCAAACTTACATAACCCCCCCATCCCACCTCTCAGAAAAAATTTGTTTGATGAGACCACAGTGCTTATTCCAACACACTATTATGTACATAGAAATGGGAAAATTAGCCCAGCACAGTGGCACACACCTGTAATCCTGGCTATTTTGGAGGCTGAGGCAGGAGGATCTCAAGTTGGAGGCCAGCCTGGGCAAATTAGCAAGACCCTGTCTCAAAAATAAAAAAAATTAAAAAGGGCTGAGGAAGCTCAGTGGTAGAACATTTGCCTAGCATGTGCAAGGTCCTGGGTAAAATCCTCAATACAAAAAAAAAAAAGAAGAAGAAGAAGAAGGATTTATTTAACTAGCAATCATAGAATATGAGAGAGATGGCACAGAACACTTAAATTTTTGTGAAAATCCAGCAAAAATACAAGGAATAAGAAAAATTCTTGAGAATATTGGGGAAATAAGTTCTGTACTTCAATGGGCCTATTTGTGATTAGAAAATCAACCAATAAATGCGTAGAGATTTCTTTTATGATTGAAAGAAGACTCTAAAGTCACATGGGCTTTATATTTAAGCAACTTAACCTCTCAGCTTTAGTCATCTATAAAATTTAAATAGTAACACTTTGCAGTTTTTCCACTGATAAAATGAGGCGACAATCAGAAATATCTAGTAAACTTAACATCTAATGAAGGTATATCTTAGTTCACAGCATGCAATCTAATCTAGCACACTACTTGCTCAGAGTAATTACCTTAATCATTAAAACAGATGTTAAAGTTTATTTTAATCACAATTTCTTTTTTTCCCCCCAGCAATGTGGAGTGGCCTCTTCACTCACTTAACAGAATCTTGGAATAATTTTAAGGGTCTAGAATCAAATTATACAACATGGATGGATGTCATGGAGAAGCATGGCTACAGAACACAAAAATTTGGAAAATTGGACTATACTTCAGGACATCACTCCATTAGGTAAAAAATTAAACAAAAGAAAAATATCCCAATAGGCTTGCCCTCTACTATAGCATATACATGTATTCTTTGTTATTTTTATTTTTTTTATTTTTCCACAGAAGTGAAAGTAAATCTCTTAATCCCTCAATTGTATTAATTGGCTAAACCTTTTAAATTCTTTAATCTTCTTAAATTATATTAAAATTGCTAATATGTTGGTAATTTTTGTTTTTCTTAAACTTTAAAGGTCTATAAATATTCATAAGATAGTTTAGCCCATGAATTACTTTGATTGAGCTTGCATAATGCCCACTTTATTATTCATTTCACAATCTGCTTTTCAAACTGAAACCTTCTTGCTACTTGCTTTTGTTGGTTCTCTCCAACTTAGTCTATTATAACTTTTTTTCCTTTCATTTTAGTAAACCCTTCAAAAATCAGGAAGCCAGCTTGGCCGGGAACATAGCTCAGTGATACAAAGCCTGCTTAACATGTTGAATTCAATCCCCAAACCAGAGAGAGAGAGAGAGAAATCAAGCAGCCAAGCATAGTAGTTAGGGGCAGAAATCTAAAATTCCAGGAGTGGTGGCACATGCCTGTAATTCTAGCATTCAGGAAACTGAGGTGGGAGAATCAGTTGAGCCCTAGAGTTCAAGACCAGCTTGGGCAACATAGTCAGTCTCAGACTATAAAGAAATAAATATTTTTTAAATATTTAGTAGAGGTCTAGAATCATGTTAGAGTATGTGGGGGGCGGGGGCTAGTTACTAGGGATTAAACCCAGGGTTGCTTTACCACTGAGTTCTATTCTCATCATTTTTAGTTTTTTATTTTGAGATAGGGTCTTAGCTGCATAGTATATAGGCTGGCCTCCAACTTGATATCCTCCTGCCTCAGACTCCCAATCACTGGAATTACAGGCAGGTGTCACTGTGCCTGGCTTCTTGCCTACTTTTGAATTCTAGTTTCTCTTTTTACTACTATACTTGCAGCAATATAATCTTGGATACATCAAAGCTTACTAAACTTTAGTTTCTTTGATGTGAAGATTAAATGAAATAATTCATGCAGAAAAGAGACTGAGACTATTATCCTTACAAACGCCTGTTTGCAAACTTGGCACGTGGCTGACATTTGGGAACTTGGATTTGGGGAGTGTTGCCACTCTTCCCTAATGGATAAGAGGAGCTTACTGTGTGCCTGGAATGTTTGTGCAGTGTTTATTATGCCAAACACTTCCTTTCCTTCTAGGAATCTAGAATTTTGGTTTCAGGTAAACAGAGTATCACCAACCCCCAATAAAAACTTGGATACTGAGTCTCAAGTGAGTAGAGCCAACACAGGTATGTTCATTGTGACTCTACATGGAAGCTTGTGACTGGTTTCCAATAGACTGCACCAAAACACATGTTCCTTTTACTGATTTTGCTATGCTTTTATTATATATTTTATTTCATTATATGTTTTATCATGGTTATGGTCATGAGCACAACTATATTTGAATCCTGCAACTTCTCCTAGCAAACTTGTCTGTGATCTTGAAGTCCTCAACACTTGTGACTCCCAGCACAACTACAGTTAGACATTAGAGCAATATATCTTGCCTTGCCAGTGATAACTGAGAGTGATTCGTAACGGATGTGGTGGTTATGATGATACTAATGATAAGAAGAAGAAGAAAAAATAAGTTTAATGAAAATAATGGTGAATGTAGTATACTGAATAGTGCTCTGCAAAACTTCTTGACCATCTGGAACTTCAGAATGTGATCTTGTTTAGAAATAGCCCTATTTGGAGATGAAATTAGTTAAGTTTTCAAGATGACATCATCCTGGACCTAGGGTTAGCCCTAAATCGAATGACTATTATTCTTATTTGAAAAGGGAAAAGAACATAGATACACAGAGAGGGTAGTGTGGAGACAGACAGACATTGGAGTGATACAGGTACAAGCCAAAGAATGTTAAATTCCTAGAAGTCACCATAAACTAGGAAGAAGCAAGAAAGAATTTTTTGAGACCCCTGAGAAGGAGTATGGCCCTGCTGACACCTTGACTTCAGACTTGTAACCTTCAAAACTCAAAGCTTACTTTTCTTTTCTTTCTTTCTTCCCCTTCCCCTTTTTTGTTGTACTGAGGATTGAACCCAAAGGCTTACTAGGTTGCTGAGGATGGTCTCAAACACCTGCGTCCTCCTGTCTCAGCCTCCCAAGTACTGAGATTACAGGTGTACACCACCACACCCAGCTCCTTTCTGTTCTTTTAAGTCATCCAATTTGTGGTGATTTGTTCTAGCAGCTCTTAGAAACAATGCAGTGAGTTTTGAGTAAACAGATACTAAAATAATATAGAATGATCTGAACATTAATCTGGTTCTTCTAGTTAATGTTAAATTTCTTTCTTTCTCTTATCTTCCAAAATCTAAAAGATAGCATTACTAGAAATTCAGAAGTGATCCTGATATCCCCATTGCCCACTCTGTTTCTAATCTATCACCTAATGTTATCAGATCTATTTGTAAAATAATTCTCCAGTTGATTAACTTCTCACTACTTCATCTCTTGCCTAAACTATTGAAATGACCTTCTAACTGCACTCTTCTTACTCTAGGTGACCCATTTTCTCTAGACAGCCACAATGCTCTTCTTTAAATATGCATCTGATCAGACCCATGATTTACCTGCTTAAAATCCTTGAATGGTTTTCTCTTCAGTTGATTATAATCCCCAACTCACAGCATGACTTATAAGATCAGACATGAACTAACCCCCACATACTTCCAGTCTGATTTTATGCCACTCTTCCTCAGTATGCACCTGATCTTTTTAAAATATCCTCAACATGCTTTTTACTACCTCTGCACTATTGCACCAGCCAGTCCGTTCAAACAAAATCCTCCCCTTGCACTCTGCCTTAGGAATGTATCAGGAAAAAAGGTAAGGGGAGGAGGAAATACATGTAGTAGGAAGAGCACACTCCATGTGTCAATCAGCAGAGTTAGATGTCCAGCTTCCCTGCTTACCATCCTAGTAACCTTGGGCAAATTATTTGACCTCTCTAAGTGTCAGTGTTCTATAAACTGGAATGAACAATACCATTGGATATCTTGAGTATTACCTACATTAATATAAATATTATAAAAAGATTAAATGAGATAATGTAAAGCATGTAACAGTGTCAGGCACAGAGTAAACATTTATTCAGTGAGAAAGATTTTGACTATAGAAATGGATTAACCAGAATTACTGTGTAACATTTAGGTGACTTCTAATTTTTCTAATTGATTTGCATTTCTAATTATTTCATGAGCCAGGCGTGGTGGTACATGTTTCTAATCCCAGTACTTGAGAGGCTGAGGCAGGAGGATTGCAGGTTTGAAACCAGTCTCAGCTACTTTCTGTGGCCCTCCACAACTAAGCAAGACCTTGTTTCAAAATAAAGAGTAGAAAATAGGATTGAGGGTGTAGCTCAGAGGTAAAATGTCCTGGGTTCAATCCCCAGTACCTCCAAAAAATAATTAATTATTTCATGGAGTCTTACAAATTTGTCTTTAAAATCGTTCCCTTTTTGCATTTATTTTAAAATTGTACATATATTTATGGGGTACCTTGAGATGTTTCTATGCATGCCTATATTGTGTAATGTTCAAATAAGGTTGAATATATATATATATGCATATATAAACATATATATATAAAAAACATTTATCCCTTTGTGTGGTAAAAACATTCAAAATCTTTCCTTCTAGCTTTTTAAAAACATATAGTACATTATTGTTATCTGTAGTCACCCTACCATGCAATAGAACACCAGGATGTCTTACTTCTTTTTGACTGTAACTTAGTACCCATTGGTCACTTTTTCTCATCCCATACTCCCCGTTATTGTCCCCAGCCTCTGGTAACCACTGTTCTCCTCTCAGCTTCTACAAAATGAACTTTTCTAGATTCCACATAGAGTAAGATCATGCATTATTTGTCTTTCTGTGCCCATCTTATTTAAAATAATGACCTCCAGTTTCATCCATGTTGTCACAAATCACAGAATTTCATCCTTTTATGGCTGAGTAGTATTCTACTGTGTATATACAACACATTTTCTTTACCCACTCATCAGACAGTATACACATGTTGTTTCCCTTTCTTGGCTACCATGAATAGTACTACGGTGAACATGGAAGTGAAACCATCTCTTCAACATACTGGCTTCATTTTCTTTGGATATGTACCTGGTATGGGATTATTAGATCATATAGCAACTCTATTATTAATTTGAAGGGAACTTTCCTATAGCTTTCAATAGTGGCTGCACTAATTTACGGTACCACCAATAGTTTCCTCCACATCCTTGCCAGTACTTGGTGTCTTTTGTCATTTTGACAACTGACATTCTAACTGAGGTGAGGTGATATCTCATTGTGGTTTTGATTTATATTTCTCTAATGATTAATGGTGTTGGGCATTCTTTTCATATACTTGTTGGCCTGTGTATCTTCTTTTGAGAAAGGTCTATGCTTGTTTCTTCTAGATAGTGTTTAAGTAAGTACTAGTAGCACTACTCATAAAAAATGCTACTTACTGACTCTAAGGCCATGAGCAAGTTATTGATCTACCTAGAATCCCAGTTTCATCAAGTGAGCTGGCACTAGATAATCTTATACCCACTTCACCTTATATATAGTGTGCTTATAATAGGTTTAAGTTCAATTTTGTCATATCTTATCAATTGAAAGAAAACATTTATATTTAATTCATAGGGTATTTTATTACCTTTGTTTTAAGATAAAATTGCTTTATCATTGTATTCCCAATCTCTAAAGTGATGGTTCTCAACCAAGGCAGTTTTGCCCTCCCAGGAGACATTGACAATGCCTAGAGACATCTGGCACTTCTGGAGGCTGCTGCTGGCATCTGGCAGGTGGAGGCCAGGGTTGCTGCTCAACATGGTAAACAATATACCACTTGACACAGGTGTACCAATTTTTTTAATTTAAAAAACCAAAGAAAAATGTTAATTTAGAAGTATATAGAGATATGAGGTAATTTATTTTATATACAAAAAATTAAAGCAAGATTTCTAACATCGTTATAATGTAATAAAGAAATTTAACATTAAGTAGTATTCCATAAAATGCTAAGACAAAAAGATGATCCTTATATCAGTTACAAAAATAAATTCAGGTATTTCAGTATCCATTCAGCTAATACTTATTGAACTACCTGCTATGTGCCAGGTACTGTTTTTAGATGATATGAAGAAAATAGTAATCAAAATCCAAAATTCTCCAATGTCATGGAACTCACATTGTAATGCTATCAAGAGAGAAACTGAGCAAACTGCTGTCTTATTTTTCCTAGCTAAAAGTTTAAAACCTAAAATCACGTCCTGTGTCATTTCATTTTACCATTGCAATTATGTATGTTCTCTACTCATGTAGCTTGATGTTTTTCTAAGCTAAGTTACGATAGACAATTTTTAATCTTCTGAAACAAGTGAAAAATTAAGTCCTACTTCCAAAGTAAGAGAATTTCCCTGGGCAAAACTCTTTAAGGTGAGTCTCTTGGCAAACAGCAAAAGGAATAAAATCAAGGGCTCCTTAACAGGACTCTTCCAGGCCAGCAGTGAGGGCTTTCCAAGCAGAGCCAGAGGGATGAAGAGGAAGCCAGTAGTGCTCAGAACACTGAGCAGAACCCTCTCAGTTCTGCAAACTAATGAATTAGTCTATGCATAGTTCAGCCGTTTCCACTATTATACACTAAGACTGTATATACTTACAGATAAGTTATCTCCCAAATAAGGAGGAGTTTATTTTATTCTTTCCCTAATAATTAAGAAAACATCTATTACCTTGGTCATGTTGGTAGCATTGTTTTAGAACTCTCGTACCTTATTATCTTTATTGAAATTTAGTATCTGGAACAGTATGTATTATTCTAGATACATTCTCAGCATATTTTTTTTTCTTCTTTGTGCTAGTGGAGATTGAACCCAGAGGCATTCTACCTCCGAGCTACACCCCCAGCAAGTCTGAGTGTGTAGGTGAGTGTGGGTGTGTTACTGGCGATTTAACACAGAGGCATTCTACCTCTGAGCTACACCCCCAGCCCTTTTTATTTTTTGTTTTGAAATAGGATCTTGCTAGGTTGCTGAGAGTCTCACTAAGTTGCTGAGGCTACCCTCAAACCTGTGATCCTCCTGTCTCAGCCTCCCAGGTACTGGGATTACAGGCATGCGCCACCATGCCCAGCTTTATTTTTTATTTTGAAACAGCATCTCATTAAGTTGCTGAAGCTACAATCCACCTGTCTCAGCCTCCCAAGTACTAGGATTACAGCCACCTGCTGCCATACCCGGCTCCAGCTCAGTATATTTTATAATGAAAGCTTGCAGTATTCTTTGTTTTGTTTGTGATCTGCAAACCTTTTTTTTTTTTTTTTTAGGGATTGAATCCAGGGGCATTCTGCCTCTGAGCTACAACCCTGCCCCCGCCCCCTTTTTGAAACAGCACCTCACTAAGTTGCTGAGGATCGCACTACGGTAGCCTCGAGCCTGCAATCCTGTCTCAGCTTCCCAAGTGCTGGGATTACAGGTGCATGCCATCACACCATGCTTAGAATCCTCACTTCTAATGACTAACAAATTCTTGGCTGAAGCAGCCCCTAGGACTATCTTCAGATTGCTCTCTGCCATAACGCTTATACTAGTTTCTTAAACACAGAAATAATATCTCTGAACCTACAACCTCATTACAATTCTTGGGTTTTTTTCACTTAATTACTAAATGGAGTTTATTCTCCTACTTTTGCAACTTAAAACAGTAAATATTATAGTATAGTTTTATTGGCAACATTTTTCCTTAATGATACAAATATTTTTAAAAGTGTGACCTATAATTAATAGCATTATAGATTTTATGAACTCCATAGAAATAGAACTCCAGTAGGCCCAAATGAGGAGAAACTTCTCAACAAAGGCATCCAAGTAAGAAAGCACAAACCTTTTGGCATTATGTGAACCAGAATTCCTGTAAGGAAGCAATGTAAAATAAATCTATAAAGACTATGTGAGAATTTGAATAACAGGCTGAGGCAGCTGTCAGAAAACAACCTGCATGGATTCATTGAATAAGCTGGATTTGAGAATCTCTACAGCTTATGTTCTCTAAAAACAACAACAACAATAATAGTAATAACAACATCAACCATGGACTGGTTCTGCTCTATTGTTTTTATCCTTGAACATACTTTTTGCTATAAGTCCCATAATTATTCTGTATGAATTTTTTAGAGCCCATGTAATTTCTTGATTTATCTAATCTTCTGTCCCTTAAAGGTTACCTTGTTTTCCTCTAAGTAGTCTTTGTTTTCCTCTAAGTAGTCTTTCCATTTCTCCAGTTGGCTCTTTTAATGATTGTATTATACTGCAGTTAGCTATGAACAGTCTGGCTCTCTTTCAGCACCTCTTTGTCTGGTATGAGACTAGAATGTAAAATTTTTAAATTGAGGCACTTACTATATAAGAGAATTTTTAGATTCCTCTTATAATTTCAAAAGAGGAATATTTAAAACTGCATGGGTAAAATAGCATTCTGAATAGCTAATCTAATAGCATTAGATTTCTTAGCACTGAAACCTTTTAACTACTTTGAAGCACAATAAGCATAAGTTTCTATCTTTTATAAGTCTTCTGTTCTGAGACTGAAATTGAATGAGATTTTCACTCAGTATAGTACTCTGAACATGGTGATTATTTTCATTATACTCTTTGTGTGTATGTTGGGGATCAACCCCAGGGCCTTGTGCTTGCTAGGCATGTGGTATACCTCTGAGCTATAGCCCTATTCCCTCATGAGGTTCTTTAAGTTGGGAAAATAGTCACTTGAGCCCACCTACATAGTATTGGGGGTTGTTTGGGGTAGAAAAGATGTCAAAAGGGTTTGCATGCAGTCAAAAGGGATTGGGCTGTTGGTCTAAGATCAAGAGCTGTCATTATACTTGTCTCAAGTGATAGAACTGGGGAGTAATTCTGAACACAGTACAACTTAACTTTGACCTGCATGATCCTTTTTGAGTCAAGCTCCATCTCCTTTGTGATTTTTTCTCTACATAATAGATATATTCTGGACAACTGCTTATTACTGGATTATTTTTTTCTTTCTAAATTAAAATTCTGTAAGTAAGGCTAATAGGCCCAACTTGAATTTCATGCCAGACCCCATCATAATTGCTAACCAGGTTAAGACATAAGGACCTAATCCTTAGGTAGAAAGGGAACTAAATCCTACACAAGAGGGCCATTTACATCTTTACATCTTTCATCAAGAGCTAGGAAGTGTCATATCTCCTGCAGTGACTACATGGTGAATTCTCTTAATGACAGATCTTTTGGGAATAATCCACCCACTTTGTTCTTTCACATTTGATGGCATTTTGCACAGGTGTTATTTTCTAATACTAAAAAGCAAAATTTTACAAAAATTTAAAATATTATAGTTACTCAAGTTGATGTGTTAAATTACTTTGGAAGTGTAAGGAAAAATCTTCCCCTTTGATATAAAAGTAATGAATATGAGCTCAGTGTCATAGTCATAGCTGAACTATTTTACCATGGTTTTTTTTCCATAATGTATCATTTGGCCCTTTATTTTTAAAAATACAATAGTAGGAAGGTTTTATGTCTGAGAAGATTTGAGGTGGTGATACCATTTTGGTAGCTTAGCAAGTCATATCAAGCACCTGCCTGGCACTTGTATGTGGCAGGCACTCATTAAGTATTTCTTGAATTGGTTGAAAAAGGCTGCCTTGATATTAAGTAAGTACCTGCTGTGGCAAGCACGTATAATCTGCCAATGGCTACAGTATGGTCAGCTAGGAATTCAAAGTTGTAAACATCAGTGCTTCCATAATGATGATGCTGGAAAATGGCCAGGTGGGACTTCACAATTGAAGTCCATGAAATTCAAGAATACCCACCCCTAAAAGTGAACAAAACTTTTGTATGAAATATATTTAG
>PVLC010014892.1:21980-38473 GCA_004027655.1 Graphiurus murinus
CGCTTGTAATCCCAGCATTCGGGAGGCTGAGACCGGAGGATCCGGGTTCGCGGCCAGCCTCAGCTACCTAGTGAGGCACTCCGCAACTTAGTGAGACTCGGTTTCAAAATAAAGAATAAAAAATAGGGCTGGGGGTATAGCTCGGAGGTAGAATGCCTCTGAGTTCAATCCCCAGTACCGCAAAAAAAAAAAAGAAAAATATATTTAGTTATTAAAGATAATATGTTATACAATCAATATTATTAATTGTTATTCATATATCATTGTTATTATTTCATGGAAAAATCCTTCATTTTCATCATATTTACAAAGAAATCCATGAATAAAGATTAGGGAGCACCAGTTACTGTAATTTCACCCAAAATGATAATGGTTTGAATTAATAAAATTAATCAGTAGAAAAACATGAATATACTGAGTATTTACTTATTTACTTTGTGATGCTAGGGATTGAACCCAGGGCCTGGAGCATGCTAGGTAAGTACTGAACCACTGAGCCACACGCCCAGTCTGCTATAATGAAAAGTGATATTCCAAATAGCATTTGACAGGATTGATTTGATTCGATCAATTAAAGCAGACTGTTTTTGTGAGTGATCATGTGTAAGGAAGATAGATGACAGCCTTGTAAAATCTTTTTAAAATGGTATGTGTGTTTCTCACAACTTTGAGGAAAGAGCATTCAATGGAAATGAGTCTGGATTCCGTTTTCTCTTGCAAAATTTATGAGGTTGATACAGAAATTTGCAAGGGCATCTTTCAGACTTGTTTTTCTTTGGAGGAGACACATTAGCTGCCTCAATTCTAACAATAACGAGGGAGAGAGAGAGAGAGGCTTCCACAGAACTAAAGTCTGAGATCTGAGATAATTATCTTTACTAAAGTCTTAGGAAGCTGAAGGTTTGTCTAGGCTCCTACTTCATGTTGAAAGAAAACTATCATGTTCTCACAATTGGTTTAATATGTGATATTTTTTGAGATATGATTGATTGCTACTGTGTAAATTAATCCTGTGCTGTGAACTGACTTTATCAATGTTACAGCAGAATTTGGCACACTGGCACAGAAAACCCGCACAGCAGTGGCATATACAGATTTATCCAATAATTAGTAGGTAATATATTAGGTAGTTTTATTTTCCATTTGTATTATTGAGGAGTAACTAAAAAATTACTCAGTAAGAAGGCAAAAATAAAACCAATTTTGAAATCTAGCCATAATGATAAAACCAAGAAAAAAAATTAACTTGATTTAAGCTTTTTTTACCCTTAAAGGGACCTGGATTAAGAAAGAATCTCATCACCACAGAGAGTAAAAAACATGGGGAGGGGCATAAATTTACTACCAGAAAGGTAGTAAATGAAACCATACTTCATTGCTGTGGCAAAAGATCCGGGCAGCTGGGTAAATGCTGCCATCGTTAGGTCTTCCTTTGATTCCTTTGACATGAGTTAAAGTCACTCTTGACTGCACCATAGGATCAACTAGGTAAGTCATCAGCACGATCAAGACAATAGTCTATACCCAAATTAATCCAAAGACAGGCAGTGAGTCACCTTGTATCACAGACGTCTTGTGATGGTTTCTCAGGAATGTTTTTCCACGTAATACTCCTGGGTTGAAAAGGAAGCTTTTTGGTTCCTATACATCCTGTGTGAGTCTATGTACTGGTCTTATTTCAAACTCTCTAAGTTCTCCTAGTACTGCTAGTGTTATAAACCCCTAAAATTCTAAGTCCGATAGTCACTGTAGTGATATTTCAGCAATGGTTTAAGGAAAAGACTGAGAAACTAATGCCATATTGTTTTGATAGCATAATGAGTTTTACAAAACTGCCTATTTTAGGATGTCCCATCTGTTAGAGTTAATTAGAATCTGTTAGATAAAATACTGCTAAAATTCTAGTTTTTATTATTTTATCAAAATATAGTAATTATTACTAAAATATATTATTTTTATTATGTCTATTTAAGTTTCTTTACCTGCCTTTTACCTTCAGCAAGCAGATTAAAGAAAAAAAGAAAAGAAAGAAAATCTTTTATTTTGTCTAATTATCAATGGGCCATTAGTCATTTGAGTCACTTAAATTTCTCTTAAGTGGAGTATATTATGTTTTAACAGAAAATATTCTTAGTGGATTGGTATCTGGATTTTTAAAATTCTTTCTAAACTGATAGGGCACTTCAGAGGTACTTACCTCAGCTGAAACTTGCAAATTCCTTAGACATGCCCAGGGCTGCTTCCTAAATAATTATGCCAGCTATACATACTTAGGTATTGACTGATAAAAATCAAATATAAAACCGACTAAAGACATGAAGAAATTGAATTGATTAAATCACTTAATTTGTAAATTGGTCAATAAAGAAAACATCTCTAGTTTATAATGGATAAGAAATCTGTATCACCATTAGCCTAGATAACTCAGATCATAGTTAAAATTATTCTTTTAATGAGAAAAGATAGAGGTAGGAATTATTTAAAACACGGACTTCAAAAATACGTGAAATACACATAGTAGGAAGGACTTTAAAATACAAAGATTTAGTGTTATAAAAAGAAATTATACTAACTTTGGTTACAAATTCTATCTTCTGATAGAAAAAAGAAAAATGCTAAGAAATCCAGTGAATACGGAAAAATACTAGGATTCTGAAACTTAACTTTGGCTAAATATCTTGCTATTAAAAAAAAAAAAAAGTAACTATTCTAAGTAACCCATCATAGTTTTAAAGAACATACACTCAATTCTTATTTTTTTCTGGTTTTTCAGTACTCAAGAACTTTTACTTTATTTATTTATTTATTTATTTATTTATTTATTTATTTATTTATTATTTGCATTTCTAGGGCTCAAACTCAGGGTGTGCTAGGAAAGTATTCTACCACTGAACTATATCCCCAAACCCTCGAAAACTTTTCAAACCCCATCTAATGTAGTTATTCTAAACATCTACATGACTGAGTCTAAAAATTGTTTCCCATGTGACTTTCCTGTATGGCTAGTCAGTCTTTAAAACTTTTTAAAAATATCTTAAAGTAATCCTGTCTTTTTACTCCCCTCAGCAATCGTGTGGAAGCCTGGACAAGAGATGTTGCTTTCTTACTCAGGCAAGAAGGTCGGCCGATGGTTAATCTTACCCGCAATAAGGCTAAAGTAAGAGTGATGGAAGCAGACTGGAAGAATACAGACAAAGCAATAAATTGGCTAAGAAAGGAGGCAATTAATCATACTAAACCATTTGTTCTCTACTTGGGATTAAATTTGCCACACCCCTACATTTCACCATCTTCAGGAGAAAACTTCGGATCTTCAACATTTCACACATCTCTTTATTGGCTTAAAAAAGTAGGTACATTATATGTGCTCAAAAGCAGTAGGTAATGTGTCTTTAGCTTATTGGTGTTAACTGATCTGATAAAAATTACAAGAGTAATTTTACAAATAAAATGTGAGAAACCTACATCTGATTTAAATACATTTATGTATGATAAGTCTCCAAAAAGAGAAACTGAACAACATTCTCTTAGGAATGCAAGCAGTCCTCATTTTGCATAGTTCAAGATAGTAAAATTGATCATGCAAACAAACTGTATAAAAAAATCTTAATTTTTAAAGTGCACTTATGAGACCATTGGAAACATTGATGAAATTTTTTTGTTTAGTTTTCTGGGTTTTTTTTACTCCTATCAAGAATAGTCAGAATGGTGCTTATTTTCTCACTTTATAACTTATAATGCAGAGCAAGCATCTTTTCTCTGACTTGAAAGATCATATTGTTTTCTAAATTTGGATCACCTTCTAACATTTTACCTTTTACACTTTCAGTATCTCCAAGAATGCTTTTAATGTGAACAATTTTACTAGTGCAATTTCCTCTGGAACATGTTTATCCTTTTCACAATGATTTTGCTCATTTATATCAATAAGTATTCTTTCACTTCCTCTAGCTATATATCTAGAGTCTTTAGAATGGCAACTGGTAGTGTCCACATTTCTAGGTCAGACGTACCTTCTATAACTTCATTAACATTTTATTTGAATTTCACTTTCAGACTTTCTACTTTTCATTTCTTTACTACAGATTCATCTTTGTTGACTAGTTTCTCTTTTGATTATCCTTTTTTATACGATGTCACATGGATTTATCACTGGGAGACAAGGAGGTAGCACAAGTGCACACTTGCTTACTTTGCTGTCTATACATGCACTGCATCACCAATCCCGGACATACTTTGAAATAAACAACATAATTAGTTGCTGAATGCTGTGTGCATGTTATTTACATAGTGACTTGTAGACTAAAGCATTAGTAGCATATAGGTGTGAAAGTTTGTAAAGTATGCAGTTGTTCAGTTAATATACCTCATTAACTGAAATTTGAACCCTGGCCAGGTGCTGTGGTGCATGCCTATAATCCCAGTACTTGAAAAGCTGAGACAGGAGGATCTCAGGGTCAAAGCCAGCATGTGGTAATTTAGTGAGGCCCTCTTTCAAAATTAATAATAATAATAATAATGAAATAGGGCTGGGGGTGTAGCACAGAGATAAAGCATCCTTGGGTTCAATCACCAGTACCACAAGAAGAAAAAAATTTTTGAGAGACATATTATTGTCCCTGTTTTTGTGGGACGTGTTATAACTGAAATTCATACATATTAGCACCATGTGAAGCATGAACTGCCTGTATTTTGAAATGTGTAGACTTAAATATGTTATTTTACAAGTTCTTATCAGAAACACCGTTTACTGATCCAATTATAAAGGAAATAATGTCAGAATTTTAGATACCTCTTACCTTCCTAAAAATTCTAAGTGGCCCAGTATTTTGAATTTTGGAGTTAGTAAAATTAAATAGCATTCAACTAAGTAGTAAGTAGACATTTGAACTTCTTGAAAGTCACATGACTAGAAGATCTATATTACTTAAAGATCTAGTCCTGTTTATACCAATACCATAAGTAAACACTTATATACATATATATTAAAATTTTATGTTTGTTTTTTAACATTTGACTGTCTCACTAGATAATGTCATTTTTACTAGTGAACTATGAAGGAAAAAGAATTTGGATTCTTAGGTTATTGGTTATGAAGTTTTGAATTGGTCACACAACTATATATTAAAGTGGTTGGACACATTTCTGGGTGGAATACTATTAGCTCATATTTTTCATTGCCACGTATAATTCTAAAAATATTTTTCACTACTGTCTCACTATATATCCAGATATTGACATAAACTTTTTATTGTTACTGGGAATACAGGTTGAGCATCTCTAATCTGAAAGTCTGAAATGCTCCAAAATCTGAAACTTGAGTGCCAGCGTTATACAACAAATGGAAAATTCCTCACTGACCTCATATGATGGGACACAGTCAAATGCAAGTGCACTAAAAATACTGTATAAAATTACTTTGGGCTATGTGTATAAGATGTATATGAAATTTAAATGAAGTTCATGTTTAGACTCATTACCTATATGCAGATATTCTAATATCTGAAATCTCAAATACTAGTAGGTCTGAAACATTTCAGATAAGGGATACCCAATCTTTATTAACAGTTTGTTCCTATTTTATGTATTATTTTCTTTACACAGTTTATAACCATTCTTTTCTATATTCTAAGTAATTAAGCATTGTGTAGCTCACTATACATACTTGTTGGAACAGAGGAATGCTACTACTTTGCTTGCATAACTAACTTTTTTCTCCCACTTTAGGTATCTCTTGATGCCATCAAAATCCCAAAGTGGTTGCCTCTGGCAGAAATGCACACTGTAGATTATTACTCTTCTTATACAAAAAACTGCACAGGGAAGTTTACAGACAAAGAAATTAAGAATATTAGAGCATTTTATTATGCTATGTGTGCTGAGACAGATGCCATGCTTGGTGAGTGTTATAATTAATAAACAACTGCATGAGGAAAAAGTATAATAGTTTCCTAACAAACTATTATGCTGTTGGGACCTTCATAAACATCTTCAGATATTTCTTAGAACAGTTGCTTAGATACTTCAGACTTATAACTATAGAAATTTTGACACATAAAAATTGGATAACATGCCTTAATAGCAGAAAAATTCTTTCTAATTACTCATAAATTCTCAGGTTCATAAATGCTCATATTTTTTCATACATAAATAAAGGGTCATAGAAGACCATCATCTGCTTGAAACAATACTTTTTATTGGCCTTAAACAGGAATCAGTATTCAGGTTTGCATGGGACAGGTTACTATAAGGTAGCTCAGATTCTAAGAGACGCAAAAGTTTATTCATTTGAGTCTTATGACTTCTTCCAGACTTTAATACCTGCAAAACAAGTCCATTTTCCCTAGGCCTTTTAATCAAGACTTAAAGAAAGCTGAACTAGGTTTCCCTGTTTATATACTGGACCAGAATCATATTAAACTTCCTGCTCTCATTCAGGCTCAAGGCCAGCTCAAAACTAGACCTACCTCCATAAAATGATTGCCAAAAGAGTTTTGCCTGTTCACTTGCAAAGTTATGGAAGTTTCCCATTCATATGTGGGGAAAATCTGGTTTAAAAAATAATTTTATAACAAAAATTATTTTCATAACACCATTTATTTTGCTGCACTTTGGAGTGAAGCATAAGTGCATTAGTGAACTGTGGTTAGCACTTCTGTATGATAAGATCCTTGGTAGTGAACAGCAAATGGTCGTTAGAAAGCTGTATGGAGAAATTATTTATAATATAGAGAATATAATATTCATTTAAAAAGTCATACTTTCCAAGTACTCAGTCTTAATGTAAGATTTTAAGTAAATTTCTTTAATTTTAAATCTGTACATCTGTTGGATTGTATTTCATTGATATTTTGTGACATTGGAGAATATTTACCCATTTGTACCCTAGAAATTGCTTTTGAAAGTTTGCAGTTATGTCTACTAAGAAGCAATACTCTATAATGTTGCCTCAGGGAATGTGAGAATATTTAGTCTCTTCAGAGCAAAAAATGCATCAGTGAATATATTATATCTTCTTTTTTAAATCTACACTGGTCTGGTCATCAAATCACTGTTTTTTCAACAAACATTTAGCTATTGGGCACTATATACTGGGCACAATGTTGAATACTATTAAAAAATCACACATTGATTAAGATACTCTAAGCTCTTTCTCCACTTCAGAGAAAGTGCATTGACATGGAAAACAAAGTGTGGACAGAGTCAAGAAAGTGTAAACTAATAGTGTATTCAGGATATTCTGAACAGGTTAGGATTGCTAATGCGTAAAGGTTTCGTAGGTAGGGAGAGTGCTGAGATTGAACAATGGCCATGCTAAAGATAGACAGTGGGAAGCTGTCTATGCAGGAATGTGGCATGATCAAGTGATCAGGGATTTTAGAAACATGGCCACCACAGTGGTACAAGGGATACTGTGGAGGGAAAAAGGAGTGGAGACAAGAAGATGGATCCGGAAGCAGTTCCAGTTTAAAGAGCATGAGGATCTCAACTCCATGAAGAACTAACTCCATAAAGCAGTGAGTCAATTCTGACTGGACCTCAGAATCTGTAGGCTTTTTAATAATACAGACACTTGTTCCTCAGACTCAGGAACTGCCAAAAGAGGCATGACTCCTGTCTCTGGTCTATGCCTTATTGATTCTCTTAATTACAATGAGAAGAAAGTTCCAAGACACTAAGAGATAAGAACTGGTTAGAGGAATTTTACTATCCAAGGATATGCTAAGTCACATGCATATACTATTTGTACTGCCTCCACTCTTCAAAAGTGGCATTTCCATAACCCTTAGCCAACTTCATGAGCATGAACTGGTTGCTCAGAGGTTTAGGATTAAAAGTGGCAGGGAAGAGGAGTTCTGTTGGTCCTTATCACTTCCTGTTGTGCAGAACTTGTAGGTCCGTGGAGCTGTCAATCTTTGTATCATCTGAACCTTGTACAGTGCCCTCAGTCTGACTTGCCTTTTTTTTCATTCGTGGCACTAAGGGGAAGATTTCACCCACCCACCCATTCTCTGATAGAAACACAGAAAGCCAGCAGCATAATCTCCAGACACAGCTTTAAGCAAGAGTTCCTATTGGAATAATATTTTCTCTTTCCTCTTTTTCAACTGAGGAGCATGCACATGAACTTGAGATAATATTCAATCATTAAGAAGCATCCTGACAAACTTTTATAGGGTAGAGTCATTATAAACTTTATGTGACAGAATAAAACATGAATTAAAAGCTAATTACTAAATTGTCTTGATTTCATTGTAGGTGAAATTATTTTGGCTCTTCGCCAGTTAGATCTTCTTGAGAAAACTATTGTGATGTATACCTCAGACCATGGCGAGCTGGCCATGGAACATCGACAGTTTTATAAAATGAGTATGTATGAAGCCAGTGCCCATGTTCCACTTTTGATAATGGGGCCAGGAATTAAGGCCAATCAACAAGTCTCAAATGTAGTTTCTCTCGTGGATATTTACCCTACTATGCTTGGTAAGTAATGAGATTCTGTAAATGTTTATTTGTAATAATGCTACAGAATGAATAGGCAATTCATAACTTTGAGTCCAATTCATACTCTGAAAAATGAAAATAATATTCCTCAGGTTCCTGTGACCTTCACTCACTTTAGTCACTTCCCTTTCAAGAGTCAGGATATGGCTCTAAAATAACATATTCAGGTTCATAACTTTGAAGATAATTTGTACATGATTTAATTCTCTACCACCACCTCCCTAAAATATAAACATTTCCTTTCTGGATTATTCTATCCATTTTGAAACTGTTAGCTTTATATAATGATAAAAAGTCTCATAAACTTATACTGTGAACATCTCTTTCCGCAAATCCTTAAGATAGTTTTGTACTACTTGCTTTGCTTACTGCTTAGTCTAAAATCATAGTCATTATATTGGAGTAGTTAGCAGTTTCCCGTGAAGACACTGGAATAACAACATCATCAAATTCAAAGGAAATTATGTAGAACTAACTGCTAGTTTCTGTCACATTTAGCAGAGTACTTTAAATTCATCAGCATTTAAATACTGTAATTCTGCTGGGCGTGGAGGCACACGCTTGTAATCCCAGCATTTGGGAGGCTGAGACCGGAGGATCCGAGTTCTCGGCCAGCCTCAGCTACCTAGTGAGGCACTCCGTGCAACTTAGTGAGACCCTGTTTCAAAATAAAGAATAAAAAATAGGGCTGGGGATATAGCTCGAAGGTAGAATGCCCCAAGTTCAATCCCCAGTACCGCAAAAAACAAATAAATAAATAAATAAATACTGTAATTCCTCTATTCTGAGGCACCATCAATTTCAAAAAGGTACCATTAATTCACAAATTTTGGTGAAAGGAAAAGACAACACATTTCCACAATTGCAAACATGTTCAGATGTGAAGGAAACATACATCTTAAGATCACCCTTTTATCTTCTTCCTTCTACTAGTCCCCCTTTTTTTTTAAACTAAATTTGTTTAGAGTTAATTTAAATCAGTGCCCTTTCCTTTTCTATTTCACGTCACTCTATACATTTTTAACATCTTTCTAGTTCTTTGAATTTTAATCCCTTCAGTAGCTTAGTCATCATTTGCAGGTCTCCTTTTATCCCAAAGCAATTATGACATTTAGCCATATTTCAGCCACTTTCTCAATCCATCAATTCCTAGATCCCCATTACTTTCCTCATTTCTGTATTTTTTAAAAGTCTGTATATAATTATGTGATCTGTAGTGCTGGAGGTGGAATCCAGGACCTTGAACATGCTAGGCAAGCACTCTACCACTGAGCTACATCCCCAGTCCTATAATGTTGTTTCTGTGTCTCTCTTATCTAATTGAGTTTTATGAATATATACTCTAATATTGGCATTTCTTTAGTTTCCTCTCCTGCTTTTTCCTCAATAGAACTTTCATTCCCAAAGAAAATCCTCTTCAAGTCATCATATTTGTTTGCTTGACTTTTTAACCTTGTTCTATATCCTTGAGGTACATTAACTAGAATTGCAAAATGCATTGTGAAAGACTATATAAAACTAGAGTGATTCTTCCCCAATGTTTTTCTTGATGTTAATCCTAGTGATGTTTGACATTTTATTTGTCTCTTTTATTCTAACAGCTAAATAGTCCAATATCTTTTGAGAGCTGTCCTTAGTGAGTCCTAGTCTTTCTAGACATCCTGTCATCTTATATGTTGGTTGATGAGTATGCATGGTTTCAATCATTTTTATTTAAACATTATTTTATATTTTCCTACAGTGCAAATTTTATACTCTATAATCTTGAGGTACTATTATCACTATTTATCACTACTTACATAATAAGGTGGAAAGAGAGGATCGGGGTAAAATGAGAACCTTATGTTGGAGCCAGGAGACAATGCTGTTAACGGTATTTAACATTGTAAAAGTTAAGGGTTATTTGCAAACTTGCAAATACCATAATGTATTTATAGATAGTAATGTTAGATACATTATTTAAATTAAATACACTACCCTAATGTATTCATGATACACATATCTGACTGATCGTTAAGAAAATACTGGTTGGAGCTGGGCACAGTGGCACACACCTGTAGTCCCAGTACTCAGGAGGCTGAGGCAAGAGAATTGCAGGTTCGAGGCCAGTGCACAGTAACTTAGTGAGACCCTATTTCAAAATAAAAAATAAAAAGGGCTGGAGGTGTAGCTCTGAGGTAGAGCACCCCAGGGTTCAATCCTGATGCTACAAAAGTAAAATAAGAAAAGAGAGAGGGAGGGAGGGAATTAGAGGAATTTTCATTCATCCATCTAGAGGGGCACCTGCCTAACACTGCCTGGTTTATATTACCCAACAATAAGAATGTAAGAGAGCCGGGTGTGTTGGCGCACGCTTGTAATCCCAGCATTTGGGAGGCTGAGACCGGAGGATCCGGGTTCGCGGCCAGCCTCAGCTACCTAGTGAAGCACTCCGCAACTTAGTGAGACCTGGTTCCAAAATAAAGAATAAAAAATAGTAGGGCTGGGGGTATAGCTCGGAGGTAGAACGCCCCTGAGTTCAATCCCCAGTACCACAAAAAAAAAAAAAAAAAAAAAAAAAAAAAAAAAAAAGAATGTAAGAGAAAACATTCCCAGAAACACCTTTGCATTCCATCCCTGCTCTTCTGGAAATGCTATAGGCTCTCTGCAATTGTAGTTTTTTCCTGGAATTTGTCAATAACAATTTTCTAAAACTCAAAGTTTTGCAAAGATTTTTATTTATTTCTATCTTTCATAAGATTCTTAGTACAGACTCCTTCTGAGTCACATTTCTCTGCAAGAATATATTTTAGTAACAGCATTTAGATCATATATTCACTAGACCTGCCCAAAAAGAGTAAAGGAAATACAGCCCAAAATAAGTGTCTCTCCAATTCTAAACTGGAATTAAATTAACACCTTCAAGGTTTAGCACAGTTTACAGTGTTTCACAATAAATATGCTATTTATTATCAGAAGGGGAAAAGCCACAACTATGTCAATTTTGGAGGGCAGGAAGAAATGTAGAATACCCATGCTTGGGTCTTCATGTAAAACTCTGAAGCATCCTAATAACCAGATGTTAACCAGAATAAGGTGGAAAGAGAGGATCAGGGTTAAAATGAGAATTTTATGCTGGAGCAGGAGACAATGCTGTTAACAGTATTTAAAAGTAACATTTTTTCTGGACAAGGTAGATCATGCCTATAATACCAGTACTTGGAAGGCTGAGACAGGAGGATTGTAGGTTCAAGATGCGTCTGAGCAACTTCACAAGACTCTGAGCAACTTACTGAGACCCTGTTTCAAACTTTAAAAAATAAGCCAGATGTAGTGGTGCACACTTGTAATCCCAGTACTTGGGAGGCTGAGATGGGAGACTCACCTAGTTCCCAACCAGCCTCAGCAATTTAGTGAGACCCTGTTTCAAATAAAAAATAAAATAGGACATGGTGGCGCACACTTGTAATCCCAGCATTTGGGAGGCTGAGACCGGAGGATCCGGGTTCGCAGCCAGCCTCAGCTATTTAGTGAGGCACTCTGCAACTTAGTGAGACCCTGTTTCAAAATAAAGAATAAAAAATGGGGCTGGGGGTATAGCTTGGAGGTATAATGCCCCTGAGTTCAATCCCCAGTACCGCAAAAAATAAAAATAAAATAAAATAAAATAGACCTGGGAGTGTAGCTCAGAGGTAGAAAGCCCCTAGATTCAATCCCCAGTACCAATAAAAGAAAGCATAGAGGAAAGGAATTAAAAGTTAAAAAATTAAATAGGCCTGGAATTCTAGCTCAGAAGTAAAATGCCCTAGATTCAATCCCCAGTATAAAAAAAAAAGGTAACTTTTTTATAAATGGTAAAGGTTTAATATCTATAAAGTTCTTACAAGTCTATAAGAAAAAGAGAAATACCCCATTGAGTTAACCAAGATATAAACTAGCAGTTCACAAAAGAAACTGGGCAAGAAATTTTTAAAGTTTTACATTCAGAGCCAGGTATGGTGGCACACATCTGTAATCCTAGTACTTGGGAGGCTGAAACAGGAGGATGCAAGTTCCAGGCTACCCTCAGCAATTCAGCAAGACCCTCAGCAACTTATTGAGACCCTGTTTCAAAATAAAAAAATAAAACAGGGCCGGGGGTATGGCGTGGAGGTAGAATGCCCCTGGGTTCAATCCCTAGTAACACAAAAAAAATAAAATAAAAAATTTACATTCAGAGTCACAAAACTATTAAAACAAGAACATACCATTTTTCTTTCACATATGGAGTTTTCAAAGATTAAAAAGAACTGTAAGATCTTACATTAAAAATAGGCTTTCCCATATGATGTTTTTGGGAATATAAATTGGCACAAATTTTCTGGAGGCAAATGTGGCATTATCTTCTACGTTTCTTAGAAATGTGCATACCTTTTGACCTAGAAATTCCCATTTTAGGAAATAACCTATAGATGTACACAAATATTTATCTCCTTGAAAATTTATTAAAATACTAAGAAAATAGTTAGAAACATTATGAATGTCTAATGATAATGGATTAGGTAAAAATAATCAATTCTATTTAAAAAATGAAGTGATGTAGAAATAGTCTACATGTAGGTTTTAACGTATAAACAGGCTTGTTTGTTTGTTTGTTTTTGTCTGTATGTTGAGATAAGAGTGGTCCATCTAATTTGCCATCCAAATCAGCACATTTTTTAGAATGGAGGGTACTATTAATAATTATAAAACAATTAACAGGCATTAAACTGTCGATTGCCTTATTTAAAAGCTACAACAGCCAACAAAACAAAGATAATTCTGATGGTCCAGTTTAATCTGATGTTTAATTCAACCTTTTAAAATGAAATTCCTCGTAATCCCAGCATTCAGGAGGCTGAGACCAGAGGATCCGGGTTAGCGGCCAGCCTCAGCTACCTAGTGAGGCACTCCGGAACTTAGTGAGACTCGGTTTCAAAATAAAGAATAAAATGAAATTCCTCAGCACTTAAAGAATTTAAAGCTACTTTAATAGTGATTAACTCTAAAATTAGACCTGTGGGAGAGTATAAACTCATACATATTTTTATACGGTATCTGCAAAGATCATGCTTTGTGATTCCTCTAACCAATTAGGTGCTTAGGACAGTTATAAATGCTAATCTATTCTTAGACTTCTGAAAGTCCTTTATTAGTTTAGCTATACCTGTATTATTTTATATGAATCCAATTTACATGTGAGGAATATGAGATTAAATTTCTCAGATTAAGTCTTCCATTTTATGAACCTAAAAAATAGCATGTGAAAGATGGTGATTCAAAAAAGCTTCAATAGAAAGATATTAAATAGGAAAAACCAACTGGGATTTCTGTTTTAATAAACATACCTTACTACAAGAGTGTGTATATAACTTAAGATGCTACAATACTTCTATTTAAAAGTCTGAATTTACAAATAGCTTATTTTAAAGATACCTTTTAAAAATCTTGTTTTCTATAGAATATTTTATGATAAATTTTATCCTTGTAGGTCCTTTTAGTATCACATTACCATTTCCTAATATTAGCAGAAAAATGTCAGTTTTTATTAATAGGACTTATTTACAGTATTAAGGTTAATATAATTATTTCAGAAATTTTTCTTTAAAAAGTATTCCCCAAAATATTTCCTCTCCAATACCTAATATCAGTCCTTTAGCTCAATGGAAAATAAAGGTAATCTCATTTTGAAATTAAAATTTTAATTTTTACTTTTAAGCTTATTTCATATGAATTTTTTTGTGTCTATGTGGGTGTGGTACTGGGGATTGAACCCAGGGGAATTCTACCTGCAAACTTCACCTCAAGCTCTATTTTACTTTTATTTTGAAACAGGGTCTCATTAGGTTGATGAGAGTCCCACTACTTGCTGAGGCTGTCCTCGAACCTGCAACCCTCCTGTCTCAGCCTCCCAAGTACTGGGATTACAAGCGTGTGGCATCACACCCAGCTAATTTTTTTTTTCTTTTAATAGCTGATCCTTTTGTAAAACATCTGCCTTCCTCCCACTTAAAGTCCAGATTTTTTTGAATTGTGAGAATGTAATTTTTTAATACATTTGTATTTAAAAGAATATTTACTTGCTAGTGATTTAAATTGTAAAACCTTCCTTGTTATGGGACCTTAGTGGAAGGTGGGAATGGATAGGCATTGTCCTTAGACTTGTGTTTTTATTGGCTGATAAATACTGTGAAGTTAGCCAGGCATGGTGGCGCACGCTTGTAATTCCAGCATTTGGGAGGCTGAGACTGGAGGATCCAGGTTCGAGGCCAGCCTCAGCTGCTTAGTGAGGCCCTCTGCAACTTAGCGAGACCCTGTTTCAAAATAAAGAATTAAAAAAAAATAGGGCTGGGGCTGTAGCTCAGAGATAGAATGCCCCCAGGTTCCATCCCCAGTACTGCAAAAAAAAAAACAAACAAAAAAAAAAAACTGTGAAGTTGAATAACTGCAGTAAAATAGTATTCATGGTGTAGTATGAAAAAGTACAGAGATCCTGGAATCAAACTGTCCAAATTCAGATCTCTTTTCAGTAATAGCCAATTGTTTGAGCTTGGACAAGATACTTAACATATCTGATGTTCTATTTTCTTATCAATAACATGTGAATAATAGTGGCTATTTTATAGCTTAGAATAATACCTGTAATGTGGTAAACAATTAAATGTTAGATATGATTTTCATATTTTTCATTTTTAGATATTATTTTCCTATTTTTCATTTTTAGATATGATTTTCATATTTTTCATTCTCCCTGAGTATACTTGAAAAAGTACATATAGTTTGCATTATTGCCATCACAACCTAATCCCTTATTTACTGATATGGTCAGAAAAAGTATTTTAATCTCTCTTCAGGCCATCCCACACATCCAGTCTGTATTTTTTATTCATTTGTCTACTGTTTTATATTTAAATCACTCTTTATTAAAAATCCTCCAGCTACTTCTAATCTTTGCTTATACTGCCAAGAATGATGAGACTTATTTAAAATGGAATTAAAATTTGCCAGAGAAGTAAATATGAAAAGTGGCTTTTAAACCAGAATCAGATAGCTTTTTGAAAAGCAGTTTAAAGTGTTTTTATGCAAATCATTGATAAATATGAGAAATGAAAATCCAATTTTCAGCTAGTTGTGGTGGCACACACCTGTAATCCCATTACTTTGGAGGTTGAGAAAGTAGGATCAGCAACTTAGTGAGGCCCTCTGCAACTTAGACCCTGTTTCAAAACAAAAAATAAAATAGGGCTGGGGCTGTAGCTCAGAGGTAGAATGCCCCTGAGTTCAATCCCCAACACCACTGAAAAAAAGAAAATCCAGTTCTGAGGCATAGATATTTGACATGGGTTTTATTATTCAGGATCAAATTTACAGAGAATATTACTTTATTAATTATAGACTGGAAACCTAAGTCACAGTTATTCCTTACCTGAACTCCTGCCAACTCTCTCCTACCTCCTGCCTGTACCTGCTGTTAATTGATTTACAATACAATAATCAGCTTGAGTCACACTTTTGCTCAAAATCTTCTACTGATTTCCCATGTCACCTACAGTAAAAATCCTGTCTTTAATTTGACTTGGGAGTCCAGCATCATCTCCTCCCCTCCCCCCTCACCTTTTAAAATTGTACAGCTTTGCAGTTGGAAAATGAAACAATCAGGTTCCTGCTTCAGGAACTTTATACTTGCTATTCCTTGGGGTAATGTCTTGTACCCAGAAATCTGTAGGTCTCTCTATAGCACTTCCTTGGGTCTCTTAAAATATCACCTTTCATGAGGCCTTCCCTGACCACACCTTTTTTTTTATTATTATAATAATTCGTGCATTGTGAGCATACATCTTCGTTAGGTACAAATTGATAACGACATATGTGCACACATTTCTCATTTGACCCCTTCACCAATTCCCACCCCACTCCCTCGCCCTCCCTCCCTCTCAGGTTCAGTTCAGTGAGTGACCTTGATATAGTTGTGTAAGTACATCATGTGCCTT